>OX608080.1:6877679-6917679 GCA_951509765.1 Sphenella marginata | reverse complement strand
GTAAATTCATATTGGAGTGGGTTAAAATGAATAAAATTTTTGTTTTTAATTTTACTCATTATTCTGCGTTCTTGACTCGATTTTTATGGCGTTCTTCTTTCGACCAAAAGCCCTACCCTGTTGCTTATTTTCAACTCTCTCTCACTGGGGCAACATTTTTTCAGAAAAGAAAATTATATTAAAATAATAAATAACTAATGAAATGCGAAGTTAACAAATTTAAAAAAAAATTTTTTGTTTGGTTGTTGTAAATAAATAAGTAAATAAAAAAATACAATGAAAAGTCAGAAGTTAAAAAAAAATCATTTTTGTGATTTAAGTCCAAAATTAATTTTTTTACATATTTACATTTTTGTGATTTAAGTCCAAAATAAATTTTTTTTCTTAAAGAAAAATTGTTTCTACGGAATTATTTCTTATTTATTTAAAAATTTTGCAAGATCAAAGTATTGAGTAAAAAAAAATTTTCTGTTCAGCAAAAAAAAACTTGTTTCGTCCCACCCTAATACATATAAGTATAAATGTAAATATGCTTACCCTACATGAGTTATTCACCTGCAGTTGAACATCTATGGCACCAAGCTATGCAGCTGAGGTCATATCTTTTTAAATGGCTTCTTACTTTTATTTTCCTTTTTTTCTTTATTTAGGGTCCCTGCGTTGCAGTGCATTATTTGGTGCGCTCACTGCCAGGGGGTGCCAAATATAATAGCTACAAACAGTAACTCACAGGCAAACTGGAGCGGTTGTTGTTTTTGTTGTTGTAATTTCTGAGCCATGCATTTGGAAAATAATTAAAGATTTAAATTTGATGATTACTCAAATTGCGATTTTCAGCTTTTTGTTTAATGAAATTCATAAGATTATATCTAATATTAGTCAGAAAGTGATTAGTCGGCAAATTAATCCTTTTGATTAACAAATATTTAATATGTGAATGACTTATTCAAACAAATGTATGTAGTTCATTAGGAGTGGTCATCGCTTAGCTCAGCGCAATATAAAACACAAATTTTAAGATAATAAATTGTGGTAATCTTAATCAAATCCAAGTCAAATCTTTCTATAACTAATATTATACATTTTAATTTTTTTAATGAAATTTTTTTATAAGCCGTTAGTTCAAACCATAATTAGATTTTTGCAAAACACAGACCCACGCGCCACCTATCGGATCCTCTTTGAAAAAGAGTAAAGTGTCTTAAAATTTAATTAAAGAACGTTACAAGCACCATCAAAGCAGAGACCTAATAAAACTTAAAAAACTAATTTTGATAAAATTACAAAATATTGGAATCTGCTGGTTCCATTAATCGTTGCACCACTGTAAACACATACAATTAAACTGTGCTTTCGTACTTCTATTTTTAATACAAGAGCTCTATGCTGCTTTGCAGTGACTTCATGTTTTTATTTTTATTTGTTGTATCTATTCTTTACATTACGTTGGCGTGTTTGTTTTTGTTGTTGTTGTTAGCGCTTATCCCCTTGGAATTCGTAGCCCCAAACTATTTATTACAATAATGTTTATCATTTGTAACAGATTTTCACTTGTCCACAACTACAAACAAATACAACACAGCGTAGATAATAAGTTTCGTTATGCCGAACAACAGATTTTGTTTATTAATGCTGCCTTAGGGAAAATTTGAAACAAAAGTTGTGGCGAAAAATTTCGAAATACTTGAAAGTAGGCAAAAGTTCAGTCAGCGTTACTTCTTGTAGTTCAACCGGTTGTTGACCGCAAGGCTCCCGACATGAGGCAGTGCAAATCTACTTTCCGGTTGGTGCAACACAAAAACAATGTTGGTAGCACTTTCCTTAAATTTAAAAAAAAAAAAAAAATTGTAGATGTTTTTGTTTTAGAAATGAGCTGTCGGATATATGTACATAAAATAAGCCAGATTAAAAAAATCATTGAACAAAAAAAGTTTCAGCGACATCCATGTTGTTATTATAGAAAAATATTTAAATATGGTAAAGAATAAACTTTAGGGCGTGGCACCACCCACTTTTTCAAATTATGTAAGCTTTGGAGTCAAATGATCATTAATTTACACAAAACAAGTCCGAAGTTATGACGATTGAAATTTTATATAGCCTAGCTTTTGACGTCTATAAAGGACACATAGGCAAACACACACAGAGACACGCATTAATTTTTATTTATAAGATAAGTATTTAGGTAGTACCACCCAAAGTATTGGTGAAAACTTTGGACTTAATAAATTTTTCCAAACACACACATACATACATATGTAGCTGCATCTTCCTCAAGCACACCACAATTATTAACTCTACCTTCCGATACCTGATCATGGTGTATGAACATAACCTCAATAATTTCAATATACAACGTTTGAATATGTGACAGCAATAATGCAACAAAATCAATATGCTTGCAATGTGGCAACATACACAAATTCGACATAAACCCAGTAAGCACAACGGACTTCGTTTCGCATACGATTATGCTGATAATTTCAACGCGACAACACTACGGCGGAGAGAGAGCGTCGATTTCGAATTCTCTAAGAGAGTAACTTATCATTAATGATTCAAGTATTTTTACTCCATCCGGGCGAGATTTTCTCTCATATCTCACCAATCTATCTAATTATGTTTATTGGGTTAATTCACAATTCAAAGCAAGCATAAACAAGCATTTGCATAATGCCAAACAACTGGACCGAAATGCAAGATCAACCCGCATACACATCCATATTCACACACACAAGCACACAAACAACAAAACTTGTATTTGTTTATAACCAACAACACTTCGTATGTTTATACTGCTGAGAAATGGGCAGATGATGACCGTTGTTAATGCTATTGTTGTTGTTGCATTGTTGAGCGAGTGGTGCCAATTGGCAAACAAACACTGCAGTTGACGGTTATTTGCTACATCTCCAATGCCAATCGAGACACGTTTGCTGAAATGAATGTGAAATACGAATCAAAATTCAAATGAAGCTTGTCACATGCTGCCATTCACAAGTCCATGAGAAATATGGCGAACTTTAATGGAAAACAGATTTAAACAGGTGTGTGTGTGTGTGTGATGTTGAATTGCCATTCTTGGAATGAAAATGGCAGCTGATGTATGTAATTAAGTTGAAGTGGTGACCATTGATTGAGAATAGCGCGATTTTAATATTAATTCAATCTCAAATGGAAATGAGAAATTCTTTAGTTGGTATTTTGTGAGGGGACGCCTTGGTTTTTTTTTGGTGTGGAAATAGGAAAAAGCTGTGAGATATTTACAAAATTCATAGATTTGCTTTGATTCTACTTAAGTGAGGATAGTCGTTTGTTGGTCACTACTTCTGAACTGCTGTGTCCAACTAAAATTTGGTTAAAAACGGAACATTGCTTTGACTTTGAGCGAAACTAGGAAGGTGACAATAAAGTAATATAAATAAAAGTACAAACGGGGAAACACCAAGACATACCAAATCGTCTAACATGTGGTGCTTCCATCGAAATGATGGTATCCCGCTTGCTTTGCTTTCTTCAACAGGTGCCGATAAGAATAGCTTCTGAGTGAGAGAAGTGTTTAAATCTGCTCCTACGTGGAGATCCATAAATCTTTCGACAGAAAATCATGTAAGATGATGAATTATGTTGCCATAGACGGTGTTCTAGATGAATAGAATATCTAAAATATAGTCAAGGTTAGGCACCTCATTACAACCAAAAAAGATGAGACTCAATACACAAAGAAAGCTGAACGAACATTGGTTTCAATCGCAATTGAGCGAAAATAATTTTTGTGTGCTGCCACTCAGGATGCTTTTATGTTGTTGCCACCAATTTTTTTTTTTTTTTTTGTTTTTTTTTTTTTTTGTGAAATGATTTTTCATTATATAGAAATAAATTGCTGTAGTTAAAAAAAAATTTTGCTAGCTTGACCATGCAGGGTTGCCACCTAAACCATTAATATTTCACCTAGGTGTTATCTCAATCACGAGTTCACCGATACAGATGAACTTTTGAATGCACGTTATTGGCTACATTTCAAGCTTCCCTCTCTCAGTGCTGCCACTTAAAACATTTTACAGGCTTGCCACTTGTTTTAAATTTAAACAAATGTTTGCTAAACATGCTCAAATGAGTATCAAAAAAAAGTTGAATTGCCTTGTAATTCAACAAAAATTACCAGATTGTATATAATGAACATTAATTGCATCAAACTAAATTATATGGCAACTTCAAAAAGGAGAAGTTTGGAAAATCATACTTAGTGACACTAGCTATCAATGAGGGTTTGGGTTGTAATGCTTAATATTCTTGAGGGTTATTTTAGAAAATTGCTACTAAGCTTGAGCTATATATAGTAAAATTTTCATTTAATGGGTTACCACCTTTTTCAAAATTATTATTTTTCACAGGAACGACGGTTTGTCATACTTTTATACTTTTTTTTTGTTTTTTTTTTTCAATATAAAAATTTTGAAATTTGTCTGCTCACTGATGTGAATATTTTGAAAGCAGCTCCTACTACACTGTTCGGTCCTTGGATGAATTTTTAATTTTTTTTTTTTTTTTAGGTTTTTGAACCATGAAATTTTTTACTATTTTACTTTTCTTTGTTATACTGCTACTCTTTACATCTCTCTCGAAGATCATTAAATATTATTACTTTTATAATAAAGCAAGTTTCCATAACTCAATTCGTAATCTTTCATTCTTGAAGCGCTCACATTTGTCTTCTCTTCCAAGCTGTCTTTCACATCTCTCAGCGCAGCAAGAATTTTAATTTATGCCAAACTTTTTGCTTGTCGACAACAACTTTTTAACATTTTTATAAGAAATCCCATTGTTCCTTCCTTCCTTACTTCAAGCTATTTTTTTTTTTAACAAAAATACAAATACATAACAACAACAACAAGATACGAGTAAGTACATTGCAAGTAGTTGCAGATCAGTAAAGTTTTGTAATTTTCAAGACGTTTTAAGTGTCACGTCTCGACGCCAGCAAAGTTGTCAAGCACTTAACTCCTTGTAACTCGCACTACGCATATCAGCACTACAAATAGATGTGTGTATGTGTGTGTGTAGCAACATGCGTGCAAGTGCAAAAGTGTGCTTGCTTGTTGTTGTAGTTGTAAAGAATCTTGTACCACTTCTTTTGCTACTTCAAACTTCTCGAAATGTATGTATGTATGCACACTCGGGTACTTGGCTTCTGAAAACTTACAAAAGCAACAGCAAACATGCTGGTAAGCCATACAACTAACAACCAAGCTTGCAGTGAGCGTAACAATAACAATAGAAACAACAAATGAAAAAGTCGCACTAAGTATGCGTCATTGTTGTTGTGTAACACTATGAATGCTAAAAGGGCAACAACTTGTGGCAAGCACCCATCTTTTGGCTCATACAAACATTTAAGTACTCATGTATGTGTGTGAGTGGTGTTTGTGTGTGTGTGTAGCAGTTTGCGTTTATTTACTTATGCGCGCTAGTTTGTTTATGCATACATATGTGCTGTTTTACATATATTAACATACACTTGTAGCAGCACATAACACTATGCAACAAAGTTTTTGGAAGTGAAAATATTTCAGTTGTGAATGAAAAGTTTAGACTAGAAAATATTTTTGGAAATTGAGGTGGTCTAATAATGATTATGCTTGAGGAATATAGCAGTAATCAGACCGGTTATTATATTAAACTGCTCTATTGATTTAATTGATTAATTATGAAAATCGAACATTTTTAGAATAATTAATCCTTTCGAATGAAATTTTATATTCGATTAATGAAGATTTATTTCGTTTTAAAATTTAATCCAAATTTAATCCTAATTTAAATTTGATTAAAACTATTAATTAATCGTGATTAAGGAGGATTAACAACAAATTTTAAATATTTCAATATTAATTAAAATAAAAAAATTTTGCAATTTTGTGTTTTTTTTTTTTATAAATTTATTCAACAAAAAAATTATATATTCCCAGCACACCATAGTAGTCATACATGGGTCAGAAAGGAGTCCTAAATGAGAGCGTTTATGTTCTTTATGAGTCCGAAATGAGGATATTTCAGTTCTTGGTGGTCGCTGGTCATTCGATATGAGCTTGATTTCATATACCATATGAGCTTGAATAAGAACCATATAGAGAAACTTTTTTCTAATAAATTAATCCTCATTAATCGAATACAAAATTTAATGCTAATCGATTGATTATTCTAAAAAAGTTCGATTATCATAATTAATTAATTATTACAAAAATAATAAGAAAATTTAATTTGATTAATTATCAATGATTACGATTAATAATAAAGATTTGAATTCTAAAATAATTTGCATATTGCAAGCCTCCATCCCAAAGCTGCTCAAAAACTATTTCAAAATTTAAACCAAAAACTCCTGAAAACCTGTGAAATTGTTGCACAGTGTAATTTGATTGTACATATGTGTCTGTGTTGTTGCATGCGTTGCATGTTTCGCCTAAAATATGACTGGCAATAACGTGTTAGGCGTTGCTGTTTGGCTCATTTAGCGGTCCGTTTGCGTTTCGTTATGCCGTGCCGTACAACGTCGGTTGCTCATTTTGGCCAACAGGGCGTATGCGTAATTTGATGGGGTAGCAAAATTTGCACAACTCGGCACATATTACAAGTACACTACAACAATAAATACAACATACATATATATTTAGGTATGCAAATTTATGCACCAATGCAGCATGAAGTTTTTCGGTTTAACTTGTGTTTTAAGACGCTGAAAATGAAGTCACAAATTACAGTGATTCGTGATGGTGGAACATAAAGAAGAAACTTACAGCGATGACGTTGTAAGTGTTTCTTTTATTCATCAATCATTTTTGAAAATGCTATTTTTCAGATATTTTATTATTTCGCGAATGAGAGGAATTTAAATGTTTTTAGTATATTTTTTTTTTTTTTTGATTTTTTTTTTGAGATCCTTAGCTTAGAAGTTGTCTGCATAACGGCTTATTTCAAAATTTCTTCAAAAAATTCTGCGCTTTTAAGTAAAAATTTTATATAGAACATTTTTCAAAAATATTTTGAAATTAGGTGAGCTTCCACCTAGCCGCCGATATGCTTTAAAAATTAGTGAAATTGTACAATGAATACGAGTTTTAAAACTAACTCGTGCCATACGCCATCTAGTGGATTTTTAAGCACTAAGCTTTTATCAGACTCTAAAGGAAATTTTTTAAGACAGCGCTCCTAGCGTCATCTAGCGTAACTTCGTATACAACTTTTGAGAATATTTCGTGTATCAAACTACGTATGATTTCCCCACACTCTAAGCTAACTTTCATTAACTTAGTCCATTTTAAATCACATACCAACAAAATCCTTCTTTATACTACAAATTACAACTCATCCCTAAAAGATTGCTTCATAACTTTATAACCTCTTTCCAAAAATAATTAATATTTTTGTTTTTGTTGATGTGCGCAATAAAAATTTAAGTATGCAATGCAATTAATATAAAGTGTTCGATTGAATGTGCAGCATAATTTAAAAAATTCACCTACAAACATAATTACTACTTTATTTTAAGCTCAACGATAATTATTTATTAAGCTCATGACAAATGCTCTTTCAACTGTCACACTCATCCCCATACGAATTTATGATTAATCGATTTATAGTAGCAGTGAAGTAGCCGACTAATTGATTGACTCAACGTATATTTACGTCCCAAAGGAAGCACAGACAAAAAGAAGTAAGCAAAGCGTTGTCTTCGGCTGTGATGAAAGCTTTATGCATTTCATGAATGCGCATAATATTTTTGAGTGTCTTATTGGTTATTTTTACGGTTAGTCACGTATCTAATCTTTTTTCATACGATTTCCGTGTCGATCACGGAATATGTAATTCGCCTCCAGACTTTTAAAAAATATTAAAAAAGCTTGAATAAAAATTCGAATTTTGTTCTTCAAAAAAAAAATTTTTGGAATACCCAATAACATTTCACTCATCCCCTAAAACTATTTTGAATAATAAAAAAAAATTTTTATTAAGTAATTTTTTATTCAAACTAACCCAAACATGACTAGTATATTTTTTGGATAGTTTGGTGCTTCACTACACGGAATTCATATACATATATACATACGTACCATGGGCACCCAATCAATCATAGATGTATGTGTGTTTATGTATGTGTTTGCGTATACATCACTTGCGCTAATTATGACGCTCATTAATTAAAAATATTTCCCAATGGACTATGAAGTCTGACAGAAATTTTTAAAGTAAGCATTAAAAATTAAAAATCTCAATTATTTTTATTGATTCGTAGTAGAGCAATTAGCTTCATAGATACCCTCTTGGGAAAATTTTTAACAAATTTTCAACACCAGAGCATGATTATAAAATTCGTATTGAAAACAAGAACTGCCTAAAAGTATGCAAAGCCTACGGAGGAACAAATTTCCCATCGTTTTTTTTTTTTTTTTTTTTAGAGGCACCCCTGTTGTTACCCATTTTTGGCTTTCCCATCGTTTTTTTTTTTTTTTGAGAGGCACCCCGGTTTTTACCCATTTTTGGCTTGCAGGTACATTGAGTCCAACTGAAATTGTAATGTCCCATCTGTCGTAAAGCTGTTTGTTTTGATCAGTTATCTTTATAATTGTCGTTGCTGTTGTAGTGGAAGAAACACTTTCCGTGTTCTTCCTGTGCTGGAATTAATCCGGTTTCTTCTGATATTGATCCCGAAAACTAGTTTGTGGCAACATCGTTCTAGTTAGTCTGTTATCGTCAAGTTTTATATCGATCACATTACTAGCTATTTATCATCATAATTTTTTATTAATTTTCCTGCAGGGTCAAATACCACTGGTTTTGTGTGGTAAATTAGTGTGGCTATGCGAGGTGCGCGTAAGTAATGTGGCCGATAGTTCATTGAGTTCTTTTCATTGAGGAAACAATTCAATTTGCAACTATGCAATTAAAATAAATTGCAAATCACAAAAAAAAGTTAACCAAATTGAAAAATGATTGATTCTCTGCATGCGCGCTAGCTGTAAAATACACCGGGGAAATAAGTTTTTAACTCACCAGTGTGATTAAGCAATTACACTGTACAACCACCTACACATTTCAGATGATGTTGGGTACTGGGTACTGACACAAATCAAACTATGTATGTGTATGTTTGGCAGGTAAATATAATCTTCATGAACTTCCTAAAAGTTTTCTCATTTTGTTTAATGTCATCTTAAATGACGCATGCCAGTCTATGTTGTTGTATTACAAAACAAACTTATGAACTCTGACAACTCTTATGAACTGTTTACTTTGATGAACTTTCTAAACAAATTCATGCGAGTATTGATTGTTAATGAGACATGTTTGAAACAGTTTCTAGCTATGTATGTGGATGATACATTTTGTTTTGAAGGCCGTGGGAAGTGAAAAGAATGTAGAAAATATACAAACAAGCAGTGGAAGCCCACAATAACTCGTGCCCATTGAGAAAGTTTGAACTTTGCGAAAGAAATGTGAGATGAAAATAAAGTTCCAAAGGAAACAATTTAAACAAGTAAGGAAGTCTAAGTTCGGGTGAACCGAACATTAAATACCCAGCGTTAGTTTTCAAAAAAAGGGGCCGTGGTTTTCATCCGATTTCGCCCATTTTAAAAACCAATCTATTCCGAGCCTAAACAATAGCGTATTTGGGGGCGCGACCACGCCCCTTGCTTATAAAGCTTTAACCGCTTACATGAGCCAAAAGCACTCAATCGTTCTTTTCAAGGGTTATACCATGTCCTATATATAACTTTGGAAAAGAAGGCGTGCCATGCCCATAACTTTTAACGTATTTTGTGAAATTTTTGATATACGGATATATGTGTCCATTAATCAATATTTACATAATTTTAAAAAAGTGGGTGGTGGCACGCCCTCGGATTTTATTATGTTGTTTGTCCCTATTTGAAGATCAGTTTTCATTGCAGATCTTTATGATACTTTCACAGTGGCTTGTTAATAGCGAAATGTTGATATTTTGTTTATTCACTTGTGGGCGGTGCAACGCCCATTTTCCAAAATATTACCAAAAAACCTTTAAACACCACTAATAACATCATCAAGTGAATGAGTGTACTAAATTGTATCATTATATCTTTATCAGTTAAACAGATATTGCATATTCCGGTTTCCTAACTCTCGTTTAGAGAACTTAAGTTCAAAAGTGGGCGTGGTCGTTCACCGATTTTTCTCATTTTCTGTGGTAGTACTCTACATAAACATAACATGCCTTGTACCTAGTTTCGTAAATCTATCTCACACCGTTCTGAAGTTATTAGCAGTCGACTTTGAAATTTGCGTGACTCATAAGTGGGCGGTGCCACGCCCACTTTCCAAACTTTTGCGAAAATAATGTAAACAATATGAAAATTGATGTATGTACCAAATTATATTATTATAGCGGTATCAGTTAATTAGATATGGACTTTTCAATATTTCCACCTCCTTTCAATATAACTTTTATAAAAAAGTAGGCGTGGTCGCCAAGCGATTTCCTTTATTTTCTATAGCTGAATTTAACACAACAATAGTATGCCCTCTACAAAATTTCTTTATACTAGCACAATCTGTTCTGAAGTTATTGAGAGTCAAAATTTGAAAATTTCTCAAAATATATGTGGGCGGTGCCACGCCCCTTTTCCAAAAATTTGATAAAATCGGCCTTAGAACATCGAAATCAATATATATGGCAAATTTTATCATTGTGTCTGCTTCTAATATTGAATTAACCCGTTTTGTACGTTTTTCGAAATTTTCGATATCGAAAAAGGGGGCGTGGTTATGGTCCGATTTCACCCATTTTCAATACCAATCTATTCTGAGCCCAAATAAGTACGCATGCCGAATTTGGTGAAGATATCTCATTATTTGCTCAAGTTATCGTGTTAACGGACAGACGGACAGACGGACGGACAGACGGACGGACGGACATGGCTCAATCAAATTTTTTTTCGATCCTGATCATATTGATATATGGAAGTCTATATCTATCTCGATTCCTTTATACCTGTACAACCAACCGTTATCCCAACAAAGTTATAATACCCTTGTACTAGTACTAGTACGCTGGGTATAAAAATGACAGTTTTCCGTTCTTGTAATCAGTGGCGGAATCAGTATTTTTGGAGGGGGGGTGGTGGGTCAACACTTTTTTACAAAATTTCGAGGAGAACTTTTATCCACAGTTGTTGAGAAATATTACTATTTTTTACTCCGATAGGGGGCTTGGAACCGAACAGCCCTTCTCCCCTCCCGGGTAACCGCCCCTGCTTGTAAATAATACTAAATAATTTCTTTGAATTTGTTCAATATATTGTCCGAAAAACTTTCTTATTTTTTTGCAAATATTTTTCATATTTTTCACAAATTTCAGTTATGTGGCAACTCAGTTAAAACTGTCAAAGTGCCAGTATTTATAAAAAACTTTAATTATAACATTTAACCTGCATAGAAAATTTCATAGATTTCATAATTTTCGAGGGCATAGATAATATTTAATAAATGGAAATAATAAGTATAGGTGGCAACCCTAGCTGTCCACTTCAGCTAGAAATCTTTGTATCCATATTCCCATATTTGGTTTCAATATAAAAAAAGCCTGCTGGCAACTCTATAACATCATTTCAAGTGGCAACACTGCGGTAAAAATTCCTAGTGTGTGGTGGTTTTTTGTATCTTATTTCACTGGCTTTGTCGAAAGAAAAATTGGGCCTGACCTTTATTAGATTTGTTTTTTCAAATTTTTTTTTTTTGAAGTTGCCATAAATTAAAAAAGAAACATGGCTTTTTTCCAAAATTAAAGTTTTTTGCATCTCTTCTTACATCGATACTTTGAAAGTAAAATTTTTAACACCAATTATTAAACCTATCCTAATTATACCAAATAATTTTTTTCGAAATTTCCAATACAGTAGACGCTCACAAATTAGAATCACTTTGTTTTTAGGGTGATTCTAATTTCTGAAAAATTCTAATTCCTGGACGTTTTTTTATTTCAATAAAACCTTAAAATTTAAGTCAGTTTGCATTGAAAAACTACAATGAAATTTGTTCTTATTCAATTTTATTCATAAAAATGAGAAAACATAAGGTAAAAATCCAATATACATAGTATATGTATTTATGCGCTAAGTCAAAAAAAGGTCCAAAAAACAAAAACTCCAATTACAGTAAATATATTGATCATTTTGCAGTAGCTGTGCTAGTGGCACATCATCGTCAAATATCAAGCAAACAATGCCGAAACACGTGCACGCGTATCGAATTCAAACAAAAACTGACAAAAACTGTACAGATAGTGACGAAAATCCAACGACTACCAAGGGTAACATGAATAAATTGGGGATTCCCCTTTTTATATCTCCTTTTGCAACAAAAAACAAAATACGCTCGCAAATTAGAATTTTCGATTCTAATTTCAGAGCGTGTAATGTATTCAAAAAGTTAATTCTAATTTCTGGAAACTCTAATTACTGAGAGTTCTACTTTGTGAGCGACTACTGTATAATTATTATTAATATGGCAAGGCTGCTTACATATTATGTTTAGAAAAATTTAACTACAAAGTTTTCGCTTACAGTCAACATATTATTGAGTGAAACTACCTTCATTCTTGTGTCGTGTCTGAACAAATTTGTTTTCCTTTTATTCTAAAATATTCGATAGATAAAAAATAGGCGTGACTATCATCTCATTTTATACTTTATGTATGTATAGCATTTGGGTATGAGTGGCAAAGAAAAAACATAACAAAAATCAAAGCTATTTCGAAATCTGTTCCAGCTACCGTGTTCGCAGAATGGGCGAACGGAAGGACTAAGTGGATTCCTCAAACTTGTATCGCAACGAATTATTAACAATATTAAATACAAATACATTGCATACCTACTTAGTAAGATAGCTAAACACTTCAAACGGATTTCACTATGAGCGCCCATAAGTATGTTTATATAATTTATTCTTTCATCTGCAATCAAAGCAATTTATTATGCTGGTATTTCTTTCCGTGCTGTTTTCCGTTTTGTTATTTTTACACACATTTAATTTTTCTTGTTTTAACAAATACACACAAATATGTACATAAATAGCAATACATACATAAATACAAATGAGTATGTGTGATATGAAATTTGTCTGTCATGATTGTTGTGGTAATAAATTAAACTTTTGTACCACCTACGCCAATCCAAAGCAAGCTACTCCTACGTCTCATCTCCACACACACACATCAACGTTAACGTCTGCCAACGTTTCATGTGTTGCCATGTCTGGTGTTGCCAGCACGTCTCAACATCCGTGTTGTGTCTGTTTTCCTGTTTTGTTATTTGTTGTTGATATGTTGGGTTTCCTTTTGTTTGTGCCAGCGACTTGCGACGTTAGACATTTTGGGGCGCCAAAAATGTTATTTATTTGTTTTAACAGTCGAAAAACTAGTTTTGTGTGAGAATGTTTATGGGGTAGTATGTTGTTACGTAAATCCGCTTGAATAAGCATAGCTAGGAAAATATTTTGCGGTAAAATGAGAGCTAAATAAACAAAGATTTGTGTACTGATTAGTGTCACAATTATATTTATTAAATTTATTTTATCAAACAAAAGCAAGTTTTTCTTTAAATTTTGAGGCACGTTTTTAGATGAAATTAAGAATTAAAATTTCCTTGATTTTTATAAAAAAAAATTTGTTACTTTAATATGCTTAGCAATCATTTATCTAACGACTTAAATAGCAAATTTTGTGGCGATTAAAAATATATTAGTATTGAAATTAATTAAAATCTGTCTCAAATTCTGGCACATCCGCTCATCATATCAGCTTTTATTATCTTATTTAAATCTCTCTATTCGAAAATTTAAAAATAAATATTATTTGATTTCCTTTTGCGCTCTCTTGCTGCTATATAATTTCTTATTAGAACCCCATTAACACTTTCTTTATTGCAAGCAAAATGAAATACTCAGCTGTCCAATTAACTTAGCAGAACAAGATTTATATCTTCTGTTTCAGCAATATTGTTAAGTACGGACAGTAAATTTCAAACTGCATTTCTGCTAAGTAGATATACATTCGACTCTATTATTGCTTGTATTACTTATTTGGTGCATGTTTATTAGGGTGTTTCATTTAGGCGATGGTTTTTTGATTTACTTTTCTCTCCAGAAATAATATGAATGGATTGAATTTTTTTTCGATTAGAATTTGTATAAATACATAAATGTTAGAAATTAAAAAAGAGTGATAAATAATCAATATTTATATTTATAATTTTATTTTAATACTATAGAATTCTGTTTGATTACTTTTCTGAAATAGTTAATTTTATAATTTTATTATAATATTATAGAATTTATTTATAAGCACCTCACAATTTTATTTTATTTGTTCCAATAACTTTAATTTCTTTTTTCCGTTATTACACACACAAAATATTTTTGAAATACGACCTAGCTCAGATACTTTTTGAAATTATTTAAGATCTTTGTTGATAGGATCTATGTCCTATTCTACTAATTTATTAGAAAAGTTTGTAGAAGATAGTTTGAAATATTTTTAATTTCGCTAAGTAGTGCAACAGTGCACAGCTCTCTTGAAGTTGGATATCTTCCAATCTAATTTTAACAAATTTTCCTGGTAAGCGAATTTCCGACTAAGAAAAGGAAGTATGATAACAAACATTTAAAGACGGCTTTTATTTTAATGGCTTCAAAAAAAAGCATAAAATAAATACATATTTAGTCGATTTCTAAACGATTGTCTAAACAACTTTCGTGAGCACTGGAAAATGAGGTAAAGAAATATGCTAACTTATATCACATTTGGAGAGAGCAATAAATAAATAATAATTACACTCAGTTCATATTCAAGAGTCATAAATACAATTTTAAAATTGATGATAGTTTTCAGTGAATGAATGGAGATATAATATTTTTAATGAAACATAGAGCACCAATTCGATTGGGATACTTGGGTGGTGTGGAAAAAACATTGAATGCAAACTAAGAAAGATCTAAAGGACGATGATTAAAGCAAAAAACTCAGCCTCCGGAGGTATAAATAAGCGGATAACCGTATGCTAGCTGCACGTTTAGACCAACTTGAATAGCATGATAATAATAAGAAAACTTCAAATCACCGAATTTATACCGAAACTAGAAAATCAAAACAATATTCCCAAACCAGGCTACTATGCCTACTGGAATGGAAAGCTACTGCCCGAGTTGGATGCACGTCGTTTAACAGAATAACACTTTTCCAGACAACAGGTTTTGGGAGCACCAAAACTGTAGAGTTCTTCTGCAAAACATCAAGCTAATGGCGTCTCAGGAGCTCACTTTGACTTTAACATAAAGTACAAAACAGCTTCCAATATTGCCCGTCTCAACGGATCTTGCGGTATTTTGGAGCAAACTTTATGATAATATGCATATTACTAGCTGCCCATTTATACAGATGTTACTGGAGTTCCGAAAAAAAAAAAGAAAAACATTTATTCCAGGAAGTCTGAACCATCTCCCAATTCCACCAAAAAAAAAAATATCACCGAGACATACATACATTCCAAATTAATATCTTGTACGCCAAATTTGGACAACTAGTTTGCAGGAGGCAACTACGCGGAATTGTCCGAACCGTTGGTAATAATTTTGAAGAAGACGCAGAGAAAAAACAAAAACTAATAGGTACAAAATGCTAAAAGAATACAAAAAGGTTGACATAAAAATTTCTAAATCTTCTAAGAAATTTCTAGGAGCTTTCAAAATTTTCGCATACGCTTGGGAACCCTGACACAAAATTTGTATTAAAGAACTATTTAACTGTGTTTGTTGTATTTCAGAACAAGCCCACATTAACTGAATTGACGGAAGAGTATATTGCCTAGTTTGGCCATTGACTACAGGGCGCTTTCTCTTTCACTCTGAAACTTATACACGATACATACAACATTATGTTGGCATACTTATGTCAGCAAAATATATATATATATATATATCTATACAAAAACATTCACACACGCAATTACAGTTGAAAACAACATTCAGCCATTCACACTCGATCAATTGCAAATTTTATATTTTGTCAGCAATGCCCGAGAACAACTTCAATTGGGTCAACAACAAAATCAATGGCAGCAATGAAAATGTAACTTAAGGGCATAAAAACCAAAAACTATGAACATTGTATATGCATACATATGTATATATAGCTATATACAACAACAGAAACCACATTCACACACACTTGCAAAAACCTTCTCATTTGAGTACTAAATCGGCGCTATCAACTGACATTTTAATCGAGCGAATATATAGCGTGTGAAGGCCAAAGGCATCTTGTTGCTTACAACAATAACTACTGAAAAGCGCAACAAAGCGGCAAAAAAGGTCGGAAATACTTTAATGGTATTTCATCATACATACTAAACGGACATAGGACAAGTTCAATATCGATGATGATGGTTGGCTGACCGATGATGTGGTTGGTAAAATAGTGCCAAGTTCTATATATGTATATATTCAAGGTGGTTATACAAATATAGATCTATGTTTGTTGGGTTACAAATGAAATAAAGCATTTTAAATGCATATCAGGCCAACCGATCAAGGACACATATCGAATGTACGACAAAAGGTACATTCTGTCAACCAATGTCTGACCTAAAAATACCGCAAGCGTTAAATGTGCAAAAGCTTTCAAAATGGATGTTGCTCGGTTAGCTGTTGAAAAGGGTACGATAGGACTGCATGCCGCAATGAGCAATGACTGGAGTATGGATTGTCACATGCTTGAAGCCCAAGTATGTGTTGGTGATTATAAAAATGACATGTGGAACTGTGAAAGCAATGGAAATATTTTTGGAAGTACAATTTTTTTTAACAAAATAAAAGGTGTGAAAATCTCTAGGAAAATACCTCAGTTAAATATAGTGGGGAAAAGTTACGTATACGCACTGGCGTACCTTAAACCAAGAGTACAAAGCAAGATCAGTTTGAGAACTTTTGATGCTAGTTTTTTAAAGAAAAGCTTGTGGATTATGATTAAGAATATTTCAGGGAGGTCGGTAATGCAAAATAAGCCATAGAACACCTCCACTCCTCTGATCTTGGAATTTATTAGATCAAACCTACTTTCTCACAATCTGAGCTGGTCCTTCTCAGAACCAATAAAATACTGAGTCAGATTTAAATAATTATCTCGCTAACTAGATAGGATATGTAACATAATTACATAGTTTATTACAGCACTCCCTGTTAGCTCTCATTTGACACCCATAATGCAATAAACATATTTTGGGTCACCTTGGTCCACATATCGGTCGATATCTCCAACACTAGCGGAGAGAATGATATCTTATACTTCAAATTAAGCATCTAGTAATGCAATGATAAAGGTTTCATTCACGTACATTAAGCAGTTTTTGCGTGATGCGCGTTCAAACATAAAGACAAAAATTCCAAAAACGGCTGATTTGGCTTTTTTTGGGTTAGTAATGAACACCGCTATTGATTTTTCTCAAACTGCAATGTACAAGCATCGTCCTCTTACAATTTTCTTCTATGTAGAGACTTTAGGAAAACCTACACCACCCCGAACTAGCGCATATTTTTTCCCTACAGGGTAGCTTCCTACGCACACATGTACGCTTGCATGCCCTTTTCAAAGTGTCACTTTTCATTACAATTTTTGGAAGTGCGTTTTTGTGTTACAATATTTAGCATTCAATTTCTGAGATGTGGCTAAGTTGTAAATTTTCACTACTTTTGTCCTTTCGTCCTTTCTTAGACACATATGTATACGCTGCTAATGTTCTTGCCTTGTGTTGTCACGTTTTCCTTTTATTACATTTAAGTCTTCTACAAATGTATTACCTAATGTCGCAAGTGTACTTAAAAAGGGTTTATGGTATTGTTATGCGTGATTGGACACAAAAATAAAAATAAACTCGATTATTTATGACATCATTAATCTTAAGTACTGCAATAAGCTGGATCTTGAATGATGTGATGTGAACCATTTAAGAAGATGATGCCTTTACCAACTGACGCAGAAATGTATTCAATTAAGTACGATGTGAAAGGAATACAATTAATGTTGTAGTAACTAAAGTGATGTTGTATGGTGTTAGCCTTTTCTCGGCCATGGTTTTTGAAAATGGTTGCAGTTAAAATTTAATAAAAAAAAAAAAACATGAGTTAAATAATTCTACTTCAAGTTATATCAGAGCCACCTAAAAGTTTGCAAGAAACAGCGCTATGATTGCTATAGAGCGGCCGTATGGGTAGTATCGCCGTATTGCTACCGGAAGCACGTCAAATGTATTTTTGACAGTTGCATACTTTTAGGCGCAATTTATATTTTTTTTACAGTTTTCTCGCGCTTTATTTTATAAATATTGGACTTACGAAATTGATAAAAGGAGCTTATCATAATATTATTACTCGAATGATCACATGCCATACCTTTTTCTTTAATATTCCTTAGATTGATAACAAACAAAAAAAAAACAGCGAAAGGAACTTTTAGCAGCTTTTAGGGCAGTGCCATCAAACTGTTTCAAGCAATGATGGATGTGAGTATACCCTTTTATTCATGAAATTCCTAGGAAGCCATATGTATTTTCATTTTTCTATGAAGATTATTGCCTTCTTGCTATCTTAGCCTTTTTAAGCTTTTGGTCACAATTAAAATATGCTTCAGTCGAGCTAAATCAAAATAGAGTTTTTTTCAGAAATTTTGTTTTCGATATTCAGACGTCATATCTCAAAAATTAGCAAGCAAGGGGATATTTTTTGGCAGCTAGAAATTTTGATAAAATTAAAATTCTATAAGTTTTTAAGTAAAGTAAATTTATTTTAAAGAAAGAAAAAAACTTTGTCTGCAATTAAAAAATCCTATACAAAACTTTTGCGTACACCAATAACGCAACCCAAACGAAATCAAAAGTACTCTAAGTAGCGCAGCACCCTTGAAATACTATCTTTTATGACTTTTGTATTCAAGTATTTATCGCTGAGTGAATATGTGGAATTTATCTACATATTTTTCTTTCGAATCAAAGGCGTGCGTACTTACATATATATTCATACATTCGTGAGATACATTCAAATATTTCAACTTACGCCTTTGATAATAAAGATGTCAATGTGCAGTCCTTTCAACAAATAATCCTTTCATTCCACTTTTTACGCATGCGAGCTAAACCCTTTCATTTCAGTTTTAAATATTTTATTCTCATTTCTTTCTTCATACTTTGCAAATTCTTTCATGTTGCCCTTTCGCGTCCTAGTTGAATGTGATTCTCACAAAGTAATATATCATGATCGTCATATATCATAGCAACTTGCATGTCTGTTTGTATGAATGTATGTTGTATGAATGAATGTATGTATGTATGCTTTGTTTAGTGTCAAAAAAAGTTTTTAATTAAAATACTTTGTCGTTTTGCTCTTTATATGAATTTGTTACTCATTTGTTGAATAGATACTTTTGCAACTTATTACAAGTATGTATGTACTTATATATACTGACTTTAAGCCCTTTGTTGCTGCACACCATTTCGCTGTCAAAGCTTTTGTAGGTCTAACCCCATTTTTTTTCTTTGGTTTTTTTTTTTGTTTGGAAATGTCATATTTACATAAGGTCGTCTTTATGAAAACTTTTATATTTATCTCATTAAGAAATATAAATTATAAAGATAAATATGTAAATAAATATTTTTATTTAGATACTGATATACTTCGTTCAAGAACACAGAATGATCTGTGGGTTGGGTTAAAAAAAAAAATCCACAAATTGATTGTTCTGATAAACGGGATTTGGGCTGTTACTCCTGGATCTAACTACTGGTTATAAACCATTTTCAACTTGTTACTTATTATATACATATGTATGTAACTCGTAGACCCGGTCGGATAACTTCTGCCTAAAATATGACCTACCTTGGAAAAATTACAAAAATTCTTGGAAAAGTAAAAAAAAAAGTAATGAAACGAAATTTGTAGATAGAATTTCAGAATGCTTTCCGAGCATGAAGTTAGTATTTGTTACATTTTTGAAAATAGTTCTTCGAAAAACTTTCATATTTACTCCACGCAAATTGAGTTTTATGACAAGCTCTAATGAAAGAAAATATCAAACACCAAGTAGAAAAAAAATTGCGAAAAATCAGGGGAATTTTCAGGGGTCCTGAAACTTGAACTTCGATAAACTGGAATTTAATGAGCTACAAAACTGCATACTCAGAAAACATTTTAAAATTCAATTTTTTATTACAAACAAAAAAAGGCTAATTAAGCAATGTTTCGATGTTTTTTAATCATTAAAATTGCGTGGAAAACTTTTACAAAATTCGTATATTGCGTTCAACGAATAAGCATAAATGCATATGTATGATTAAATTCTTAATCAACACACACACACACACATGCACATTTCCCACGCATAAAATACTGTTGGCTGCGCTGTTTTCTCTGCCAATTCAAATGCAAAAATGAATGGTAATGCCAAAATATTTACCTTGCAACACTCAGCACTCAACACCTACACACCACACCTCCGCTGCCATAGCCCCTTTTAACACGCCATAATCTACAGAGTGCCCTTAATCGCAATGTTGCAGCGCGTGCTAAATACCTTGATTGCCTCGTTGCTCGTTTTTTCAGCCATTTTTTGCACGAACTTTGTGAAATCCACGCCCTACCAATTTATAGTTTTTTTTTTTTTTTTCGTCGACTCGTTACAGCCACCACTTTCATGCGTATTCCTCATATGACAATCGAAGCATTAAAATGTGCAATGGATTGGTTGCATGCATCAGCAAGTAACAGTTGACACCCTTTCAATGAGTGCTCGAGTGGTCAGGGCTGTATCCGTACTTCAGCGAAATGTCGAGAGGACTTTTATTCAAGCCATAAAAACGGAAACTTTTGATCAGAAAGCTTCATCATTAGCTTATAATTATATCTCAATTACAATTTTTTTTAATAGGAACCCTATATAATGTTTTAACGATTACCATTACTGTAATTGTAATTATATCTTTTTTGGTGGATTAACATTACAGTAAGCGCAAATATATAATATGGGATTAATGCAAATACTGTGAGTGTAATTAAAGTAGGTACTTATAAATGCGATTACTGTAATGTAATTGTAATTGTAATAATATTGTTCGGCAACAATCACAACAGCTAAATTTTTAAGTATACAGTTACAAATTGTACGATTGAGATTACTGTAATGGTAACCGAAAAAAATGATTACTGTTAAGGTAATGGTAATTTTGAAATATCAGATTACTGTAACAGTAATTGAATTTTTAAAATTTTAATTTTCCGATTACGGCAATAGTAATACAATTACTTTCATCGTAATCTGCATTACCATTATCATTACTGTCAATATTGGTACCATTACTTTCATCGTAATCTGAACTACCATGATTATTATTACGGTAATTGGTATCCTGAAAATTGTACGATCTCTTCAAAATTTTCAAATTTCATCTTTACAATAAACTTAATTATAATTAATCAAAATATAGATCTGGTTGAAAAAATGGATCAAGTACCGGTACAGATAACATCGAACGCAGGTTGCCTCTCAGTAGTGGTTGGTAACGATCCGAGAATATTTCTGCTTTGAAATAAATTTAAAAAAATTTTTTTTTTAATTATAAGCAAAACACAACAAAATGGGATGTGAAATTCGACTTTAATACCGTAGGAGGTACGCACCCAAATATATATTTTTTTAAAAAGTAGTGATAACTGAAATTTTTTTTATTGAAAATCTTCACGAAATACATCTAGAAATTTACTATTTAGTAAACTTTTTTTAATTTTCACATTTGAAACTACAAATTGCTAGACTAAGAAAAATTTCGACCCACCCTAATGTTAACCAACTATCTTGCGTTTCTCACACCCACGCGCTTTTAATGCATAAATACCTGTAGTAAGCGAATATTCGAATTCCATGCCACGCTCAGATATCGATAAACTGAGACTTAGTTCGTGTTACGTTTGTGATTCTATGAGTTGATCGGATTTGTTTTTTTTTGCGAGCGTTTCTTCTTCTTTTTTTGTTCAGCTTCCCACTTATCACATTTGCTTTACTTGCGCTGTTCCTTGGATAGAGTGATTTGTTACAGGTACTTATAGTAGAAGAGTAACTCGTAGTCAAGTAAAATTTTGTATGTGCGTTGATTTTAAAAGGCTGCCACCTTTTTGAAATTTTATTAAAATTTAATGATTTGAGAATTGTTTTCAAACTAAAGGTAATTAAAGTCGAGTTTGAACTCAAACATTTCTGGCTAAGGTTACTACAATAGGCATTTGAATCAAATTTTTAATTTTCGTGCTGTATTTGAAGTCTCTAACTTCAGTGTTGCCACTCAGAACGTTATGCCTATGTAGCCACCTAAATACTTTTTTTAAATGAGATATGCCAAAATGAGCACCAATCGGAAAATATTTTATTTAATCTTATTTCCACCTACATATGTTTAGAATGTTTACTACCTAGCGTTGCCACATAATCATACTAGATTAATAACTTTTTACATATCAGCTATTAAATCGAAAATGACTTGACACATTTGAAATGTTGAACATAATTTGTCTACTATACCCTTGATTATCTTATTCAATATTGACATTAATGTTATTTCTGTAGAGTTGCCATTCAACTAAAATTGAAATGTATTAAATGAGATATGTTAATATGGCTACCCAACTTAGCTGGTTTGCTCCCTAATTATATTATACGCATTTTAAAAGCAAATCTCTGCCGCTCACGCACTTACTAATTTCAGTTCCAAACTAAAAAAAAGTAAGAGATACATAAATTAAATTTAGCACGAAACGAAAAACGCTGCTCGCTGCACTCCAAATAAGCAACAAAATACCACAAAGCCGCCTTCTAATTAAGTTGACTTTTTTTTACAAAACCATTGGGGGCGTCCAAATGAAATCAAATGGATTAGAATATGTGTGTAAATGTGGATTAAAAAAAAATTATCAAACGCGCAAATGAGATTTCTAAAAATATTCTATCTCATTAAATCATTTCAAAGCGCAGTAGCAAGGCCAACGTGCGCTTAGTGAGTGAAAAGAGTCAAATGAAATTGTGTGGGTAGATATATGAAAGCTCACAAAGATAATCACACATGTGTGTATGTAAGTATGTAGTTATGTAAACAAAATTGTGCGCTTCAAGTTGCGCAGAAATATCTAAAATTTCAAACCCAATTTGTTTTAATACAAAGTTCATATGAAATTATTTATCGATCGAAGAGTCGATTTCCTGCGACTTCTACTTAATTTATATTTGACTTACTGCACACAACGTAATCACGAGTTAATATTTATTGCTTAGGAGGATATGTCTGGTATATATGTACATTAGGGTGGTCCTTAAAAAATAACCCTATATAATATTTATGATTACCATTACTGAAATTGTAATCATTTATTTTTTTAGTGGATTAACATTTCTGTAAGCGCAATTATATAATATGGGAGGAATGCAATTACTGTGAGTTTAAATAAAATACTTATGAATACGATTACTGTAATGTAACTGTAATTGTAATCATATTGTTCGACTAGGGGTACAATAAACACAACAGTACAATTTTTAAGATTACAGTTACAAATTGTACGATTGAGATTACTGTAATGTTAATCGAAAAAAATGTTTACTGTTAAGGTAATGGTCATTTTGAATTTTCAGATTACTGTGACAGCAATTGAATTTAGGGAGGTTCTTGAAAAATAAAAAAATACTTTTTTTGCTCAAACGGGCGAATTCAAAAGTATACTCATTTTCCTTTTTTTTTTTTTAAGTTAAAGAGATTTTATGTATGTGAAATTTTAATGCTTCCTAACATCCCTAATACAAACAAAAACAAATACTCATACATACTCCTTAAGAAATCCCATTGAAAGACTCAACTTATAGATGAGCCAAGTCGATTCGATTACTACCAAAGCACATTATTCGTGGAATTATAAAAGATATCAACATGAAATATGCTCTCATACGAACATGTTTAAGGAGTTTTCTATGACATGCATGGGGATTGCTTTTTGTTGCTGCTTGTGTGTGAGTGAGTGAGTATTTTCATACGTGCGCTTTGCATACTTTTTTATTTGATTTTATTTAATCGAATAATATTTATTGCTAACAAATTCCCCAAACATATTAAAAGCATTTCTCTAGTGTATTTCGGTGCTCTCGTGCACTTACGATTATATTTGGATATGCATGTTTGGAAATGTACCCTGCAGGAAATTCAATAATTCGAAAAGGAATATGTTTTTTAGAATATTAATAGAGTTCAATCAAAATCTAGAAAGAAGCCATTCGACCCTTTCACACTTTCAGGTACATTTTAACTACAAAACATAACCTCACTTGCATTTTCAAAATATTGTGTGCGTGAAATCGATTGGCCACGCCTGCTCTTATAATGTAGACCTGAAAAAGCTTCTAAAAAATTCAGAACGCAAATTAATCGTAACGATTTTTCACAAGTAATTCAGCACATCTCGAATAGATTTAAATTATTAGGAAGTGGGCGTAACACCGCCCATTTTTCAGCAAACGTATACTTATCAAATTTTTAAGATGAAAATTGATGAATTAACCACAGCAATTAAATCTCCAAACCAACATTTGGGTCCCTTTCAGAACCCATGAAAGATAACAATATTATTGCAGCAGAAGCAAACTAGTTAAGAACTCATAACCCTCCCTATAGGGTATGTGCGTGTTTACATTTCTGCTTGTATGCAACGTGAATGTCGTAAATTTGAACGATTATCAGTTGCGCTGTCAGGGAGCAGCGTGAGCGATGGGACAAGCAAGAGCAAATCGATAAATTCAAATAAGTTACTTTCGAGCTGCTACGCATAGCCGAAAAAATTTGAGTTTCATTTTAAATTTTAGAACAGAATTTTTGGTTACAAAAATATTAGCAAAGTTCAAAAAAAAAAGAGTTGAGTTTGTTCACCGGGGCAGAGTAATTTGAATCAAACAAGAATTGGACATGACAAAAAAAATTGCGTTTCCTTTTAGGTTGGAAGCTTTTTTGAAGGCGTAAAAAAATATTTTGAGAAAATCATATTTTTAGGAAATTATGTTCAAAACCTTAAAAAAAAAATTAAAAAAATTAATTTTGATTTAAGTTTTTAATATTTTAATACCAATATTAACAACAACAGAAATACCCACAGCTACAAATAATTAAGCTCACTTCAATAAGAAATCACTGAGCTGATGCACTTACGCTTTCACAGTACTTTCCCTCTTCACTATAATTATATACAATTTAAACATTAAGCTGTACCAAAAAAAATTTGATTGCAAATTGCCGCCAGTTGAGAGGCTCCAAAATAAACAACATTTGTATGGTTATCTAATTGGGAAATTTTTCAAGTGATTAAAATGTACAGTACGAAGCTGCTTTAATAATTGACCTTAAACTCTAAAAAAAAAAGCCGCCAGTTTTTTTTTTTTTTCATTTTTTGAGGTTATGACCGAATCACTACCCGTTAGGACAATTCTGAAGTCAGGATCACTTAGAGAATATATTTCTAAAATTTAGTATCTCATTTTTTTAGCACTCATTTCGCAAGAGCACTTTATAAAATTACTAAAATGAAAAATCGACCACGCCCACTAATTTTATGTATTTCAAGTATTTTACAAAATATAAAAAATTATTATTCAGTGCCTAATACACAAATAAGAACCCAAATTTGACATTAAAATTAATGCACTCAACGAAAGAAATTTTTCAAAATGGGCGTGGCACTGCCAAATTTTTATTTAGCTACTTTTACGAATATTATTATTAAAAATTAATCAAAAACTAGTCAAGATATTATTTCGAAGTTCAACTTATTGATTTCCTTTACTGAAAGCAAAATTCCTGCAAAAGTAAATTAAATCGGAGGAGGACCAAGCCCACTTTTATATAAAATCAAATCTATTATAGTTCGAAAAATATAAATGTTCGAAAATGGGCATGGCCTCACCCATTTTGTAGTGTATTATTCCAAAAAAAAGTTTGATGCCATAACTCGAAAATAAATTTTGAGCAAAAATTTTTTTTTTTTTTTTGTTGCAGTCTAATACACAAACATGTATGCAATGCTTTGTAAATGCAACCTTTCACATTCATCATTAAAAATATACAATTCAATGTTGCTGCTGATTATGACAACGTGATCCAGTCATTCGTACACTTTTATAAATTTAAATCATACATCAATTCGCATATATATACGAACAGTTGTGAGCACAATTCTAGTAGTGGAATTAAATTGTATAACGTTCGAAGAAATGGGAAGAAGTTAAGTTTTCAATAATTTTCGGTTAAACGACAGCGAACTCCATAACAGAATTACATAAAAAGAAACTTGAAAGTTTAAAAAAAAAAATTCATAAAAATTAGTTCAACATTGAAAAACTTACAACAAAATTAGGTATAATTTTTGGAAAACTTTTGAATACGCAGTTTTTAGTTAATTCAATTTCGAGCTAAGTCTAAAGCACTTCGAAATTTTGTCTGAATTTTAAGAAACTTTTTTTATAGTAATCTTGCGTAAAATTGCGTACTCAAAAATTTTCCAAAAAATTTTTACAAAATTATTAAAATTTTAATGTAAATTTTTTAATGTTTAATTAATTTCGCTGAATTTTGTGTGAAATTTGAAAATGATTTTGATCTGTTTTCTGCAAGAAAATCTCCTATATTTTAAATAAAAATTGCTTAAAAAAAGTTTCTTCTCATCTAATTTAATTTCACTACTATTATTGTGAACACAAGTGTACATACATATATAATAACATAGGGCTTAACCTTATTATCCGCTGTATTTACGAACATTTTGAGATTTACGTATGTGAGTGTGTTGGTGGATATATTGCTGTAATATCTTTGAGGAAGTGCTTTCATCAATAATAATTATTGAAAACATACAACCCAGCAACCGCTATTGAGGCTTAATGATACAACAGTTGCTACTGCTGTTGGTGCTGCTGCTGACGAATTGGAAATGTGAAGCAGCGTTGCCATGTAAATATATGTACATAAGTACAGTGCATTGAGAACTTTTCATATGTATGTGCGCTTAAGTGGGATAAAGTCGATATATTTAAGTTTAATGAATGTATATAAAATCAGTTGTAATTAACTTTATATGGAAAGTAATAATACTATTTGCACACACACACTCATTCATAATTTTGGTAGCATTCAACAAACAACTAACCGCTTTATTTGATATGAAATGCTTTTATGTATCATTCATGAGTTGTATACACCACATACATACGTTCACTCGTTATGATTAGTTACTTGATATTGTCGAATTTCAATTTAATTGTAGAGTTTGTTGTTTAATTTATTGCATCTGATCTTATTACAAATTATGATTATTAGTTATGTTTTGAGAGCAGAAATAAGCACAAAATTTGACATCAACAGTTATGGAGCCTTAAAATGGAACAACCGAATTATAATATATTTGAAGGTATTGGCAATTGTTTTAAGGAGTATTTAGTGGTCACACATGGGTACCGAAATATCGATCAAAATGTAAAGAGGAAGAGAAATAGAAAATAGTTCTCATTTAATGTGCTCTAAATGTTGATATGATACCTCAGCTTATTTTTGGTTAGAACTACCGAAAAGATAGAAAAGGTATGGTAAAAAAAGGTTCGGTGCCACGCCCACTTTAAAAAAATTACCAACTGATGAATTGGCCAACTCAATTAGAATCCACATAGATCATTCATAATGAAGAGAGCAAACTGTTTTTATTGCCATCCAAAATATTTAATTTATAAAAAGTGGGCGCGGCTCTCATAAGATTTCGTAAATATAAAAAAGTGTGTGGAAATAAGTGTAAGAAACCTGTATTCCTCAAGGACGACCAGACATGTCTTAAGCGTCAATGTCTTTACTAAACCAAGTGGAGTATTACTTCACCGTTTTTATATACTCCCAGCAGTGGTTTGCATTTTATTGGCAATCACTGTACACACTCTAATGCACATAGTTTCATTAGCTTTAATTAATGTTACGTATACGCCCGGGTGCATTTATATAAAGCCAATGTGGTAGCTGTAATTGTGGTAGTGTTTTCAACTGATTGCCATTGAAATTTGAGTAGTTTGTTTATTATTATTATTATTATTATTTATATGCAATTATACACAAATACGTAGATTGCATTTCTATATCCTCTTCATATTTGCTCAATCATTTGTTTATCATTTGAAATGTATTCATTATTTAATTCTGGGAAAGTGAAAACGCTGTTTGGCGCATATATCCATATGTATATCAATGCTATTAGCACAGAAGCTAGTTGAAGCGTGAATTGAATTTAATATTGAGTTTATTTAATTTGAAATGAAATTAATGAGCTTAAATTTTGGAAACCATGAGTGTATTTGTTTAAATGAGATAATGTTTATTGTTATATGAAATTATGAATTCGTACGCATATTTATTAAGTTATGGCAAGGTCAACCTAAATTGTTGGTATATATGAATCGAGTGAATTCAATATAAATATTTGGCTAACATTAAATTTTACTGAGCTGAAATATAATTGAAGATTAAAACAAATGTTGTTTGAAACTATGGACTTCAATTTTTGGTTACAGTATAGTGATTAATTTTTGGCATTCTTAAAATCTTTCCACTATTTTTTGCACTCGATAAATCAACATATATATTTAATAAAAAACAATGGGTTTAAATAAAAATCGATTATTTTTTTTACAATTCCAGATTTACTAAAATAATCGAGTTTGAAGAATTGCAAACTTATTTACATGAAAATTACTCAACTTCTATACTTTTCAATAACTCAACTAAATTAAAAAGAAATTAAATTAATTAGTGATTGATCATTGAACTAATCGTTTGCATTATTCGGTAATTTTTCTCTGATTAATCAATTAATACAATTTAAGATTAATTAAGTTTTGGATTTATTAATTAATTAAATACATTTAATTTGATTGGCGTTTAAGTTTAATAATTTCTAAATAAATTCAGAAAAAATCCATTCTAGGATTTGCTTCATTTAAAATTTTTTTTGGTTTAGTTTAAGAAACTTATTATAAAATTTTTTATTTTCAAAACTAATTGCCAATAATTTTTACGGATTTTTGTTTTTTGTTAATTTTGCCTAACTTAAATCCAGTAAAAATGCTAGTAAATCATAGTATCTACACACTTCTCGTTTCGGATTCATGTGCACCGACACTTTAATTTAACTACTTATTTTTGTTGAAATGTGCTTCTCTCCCGCAAAAGTTTTGCAATTTATTCGTTTATTTTAATTTGGCATTCATCGATTTTCGCTGATGAGTAAACACTACAACTCTTTAATTTCGCCAATGATTTTTCACTGCAATATTTCATTTACTCAAATTCTCTTTATTTTATTTCGATCCAAGTACCATTGAGTTAAGCAGAATGAGATGGATGATTGAAAGGTAATTCGATAATGAAGTATATACACGTATTATTTTTTTCTTTTATAGTTTTGTACTCTTACTGATGTAAATAATTAAAGGATTTAGTTTATAATTTTGAATAAACGCTCATTCTGTTTTCAAGGGGTTTAACAAAGTTTGGTGAATTATGAATCAGCAACTATGAACTATGAACTATGAATTATGAATTATGAATTAGGAATTATGAATCATTAGATATGAAATAAAAATTATAAATTATGAATTATGAATTATGAATTATGAATTATGAATTATGAATTATGAATTATGAATTATGAATTATGAATTATGAATTATGAATTATGAATTATGAATTATGAATTATGAATTATGAATTTTGAATTATGAATTTTGAATTATGAATTATGAATTATTAATTATCAATTATGAATTATGAATTGTGAATTATGAATTATCAATTATCAATTATGAATTATGAATTGTGAATTATGAATTGTGAATTATGCATTATGAATTATGAATTATGAATTATGAATTATGAATTATGAATTATGAATTATGAATTATGAATTATGAATTATAAACTATCATTTATGAATTTTTAGTATTTAATATATAACTTTAAGCTTTGTATTTAAAACCAAAGATTATTTTCTGTTTTGCGCTCTGTCGGTCATATTACTCATAAATATTTAAAAGAAAAGTACCCAAATTTAACCCGAAATTTTTCTTTAAATCAAATTTTCAGTTAACTCTCATTGTCTTCCGTTGACCTACTGAAAATTCCGGATGCTACACAAATACAATTGAATATTTCATGTCAAATGCTTTTGTCGCATGCCGAAGAATACAGAACAACGCAGTTGAAATGAAGCAAAAGAAAATGTCAAAAGACAACCAAACGCAAAACTCAAAAGCAGCAGCAACTCACTACCACCAGTGGAGCCAATAATCTTGGAATTTATAACAAATTGGAATGCAACACAAACACAAGTAGGAAAGCAGTAGAGCAGCAGAAGAGCTAGCGGAGCATAGAGGAGGCCAGTGCAACGCATTGGCGCCGAGGGACATTGTAAGTTGAACAGGAATTTAGAACTTACATACACTACACAAAGGTAAATACCGTTAAGCGAAGGATACACACACACACCCAAACACCAATGATGATTAAATGACAATGTATGGATATTGCCAGAGAGAGAGGGGAAAAAAAACAAACAGAATCTGAGCCAACACAAGGTTTGTTTGCATTGGAATTTGTATTTTCTGATGTTTGACTCAATACGCATAAAGGGCACTTAAGTAAGCAAATGTTGCAGTTGACAGGTTGAAGCTTTAGATTAGGGGTATGACAATTGCAAGAGTGTAGTGCAATTCCTTTGTAGCGCAGTTGAGGACAGCAGGAGTACTTAGGGATGAACAAGAATAGATGAGCATGAAAGAGCAAAAAGCAAAGGCAACACGAAAATTGGTTGCTTACCTTCAACATATAAATGTATGTTTGTAATTGAATTTTAGTACTATGTTGTTCATTTTGAATTGGACATGTGTATATTCACATAAGACTGTGCAAAAAAACAATTTTTTGGATTTTGAAAGTAACATAAATTTTCAGATCTTAATATTAATATTTAGAGGTTTATCGCTGCTAGTTTAGATTTTTAAGAGTATACAACAAAATAAAATTGTAATACGCCGTTTTAGAGTAACCAAGTTTAAAGCCATGTGTTTGCAATACAGTTTCACAGTATGAAAAGTTTAATACTTTGATACTCAGTGCTGCCAGTTAGTTTTACAAGCAATCCAAGTACGCTCGCTCTCTCTCACACCCTTCTCTTAGTTTTCTAATTATTACCTCTTGTCTTCTTCTGAAAATCGATTTCGTTTTTACTCGCTCTGGGAACCCTTCATATAGCGTCTCTCTTCCCTCGCTCATATTCATATTAGCTATACTTCTCTACCTTCGTTTATCTCTTTCTCCATGGTTTCTCTCTTTCTTTCGCCTACTCTTTCTGTATTTTTATTGAAAAAAATACTTCCCGTAGGTGTTGCAGCAAGTTCTCGAAAGTGGTAGTAGTTTGCCGGATATTGACCCGGTTCCGGTACTACCTTCCGGTACATGCCCGACTAGTGCGTGAGCGATTTTTATTTTTTTTTTTTTTTTAACAAAAAAAATTTCGATAATGAGAGTTAAGAATCACCATATTCGTTGTTTAACCATCAATTTGCACGTCATTACCTTCTTACAATTTTAAATTTTTGTTGTTTCAGTATTGGTCAGCTTAAGACTAGTTTTCCATGAGCTCTTGTACCAAAACCAGTATTTCTTCTTACCACTTTTGTGTTCCACTGCAGCATATCCACAACTCTCTCACACACATTCTTGGCATCAAGGCAATTTTTTTTTCTTTAAACAGCAAATCGGATGTACGGATGAAGTTGAAAAATGCCGCAGATCAGTTTGTTCCACTCGCTTCTTTGCTCTCGGTTCCGCTTCCTAAGCAGCACTTCAAGTTTCGCAACGAGCAGCGCGCGCTGCTTTTGGCGAGTGGCTGCCTGTCGTTTACTTAGTATGTGTAGTGGACTTAAGAGATACTTATGTAACTTGTTGCTGGCATTTCTTCTTTTTAAATTTTTGCTACTACGACTTCAATCGCTTTTGTGGTTCTTCTCTTTGAAGTTGGTTTCGTGTTGTTGTTGTTAGTGCTATTGACAACATGAAATTTGCCAATTCGCTGTCTGTTTATTTAGTGTTCGCTTCATTTCTTTTCTATTTACATTGCGCATTTATCGAATTTTCCGTTTGATTTTTATTTATTTCTTATTTTCTCTGCAATGAAATTGTAACGCTTTTCTATTCGTTGTTGTTGTTGTTGTTGTTCTTTTATGCTGCGCAATATACCAATTCGAGGCAACAAAATTGTTGATATTGCAAATATTGGTAATTTGTTGCGGTTTATTGGCGCTTGAACAGTCATGTTATATGATAGTGCGTTGAGTAAATATAGCCCAGCAGAGTTTAGTTCCTAAAAGAATCAGGCAGGGTTTGGATCATTTTGGTACTTTTTTGGCATAACTCCTGGCACCTTTCTAGTAAATTGCTAGATTGCTTTTAGGACCATTTCGGAACATGGGAAATTTTCGGAAAAATTTCGGAATCGTTTTTGAGACCATATCCGGATCGCTTCAGGATCAATTCGGTTTGATTTCCGAAACTTTTTAAGGGCAATTTTTGGAAATTTTTTCGGGAAAATTTGGAATTCTTTAAGATTTCTTCGGTTCCTTTCTGGTTTTTTCGGGACCATTTCGTGCTTGTTCGAGAACATTTCTTTATTGATTATAGCCCAGAAAAACACACAAAATTATCCCAATAAAAAAGATTCGATGACGGTCCTGAAAAACTTATAAAATAACCCCAAAAACAATCCAAAAACAATTCTTAATTGATCACGACAAATTTTGAAAATTATTCCGAAATCTGCTACCGAAAAATGTATGTACCACATTTTAGACACTAATAAACACTTCTCGAACATAAATTTAACTCATCGGGACACAGTCCACACGTACTGCGCTTGCAGAGAAGTGGTCAGGGGTGCGACTTCATCGCTTTTGGGCTAGTTTAAGACCAGTTAGATAAGTATGGTTGTGCACTAGTATTTATTCTGACGAAATGTACTTTTATGCTTCACTAAAGGGTGACTTTTACGAATAAGATTTTATTTGGTTGACTGGTAATCGATTTGCTTGTTTACTTAAATTCTTATCTAATGTGAATGTGGCTGATGGCAATCTGTCGAATAAGCAAGCAAAAGTACCCGAAAGAAACTTGTCTTGAATTGCAAGAAGAGAATGAATTCTCATAAAAGAACTAGCACAGTCGACTAGCAGACGACGAGTGCGAAGTAGAAAGAGATGAGCACAGTAAGGCATAGCTCCACTGGACTGTTTGAGAAAGTTGAGCCGAATTTGGCTGAGCTCGTATACAGAAAGTAAATCAAGTCGCGTTTAAGACAGAGTGAAAAATAGCCAGCTCAAGTGACCTCAGCCAACGTAAGAATATCAAATCATCTAAATACATCACAATATAAAATTTTATGCTTAACTAACATAGCTCTGCGCTGCCAATTTCCGTGCACCGCAAAAAAAAAAAAAAAAAAAACACAACTTTGCAGTGATTTGCTTGGAAGTTAAATGGCTATAAAAGCTTGAAATATATTTTCAATGTACAACAAATACAACCATAAGTGTGTAAATAACAAATCGCCCACACAAAAAAAAATCTGTAACAATGTGCAAAACATTCAAATGGTCAATTGTACGCCGCCAAATGGGCATTGGACATGCGATTTCTGTTTGGCTGCCAATTTGTTGGCTTCTTCTTTTGGTAGCTTTTACATTTACAAAGCTTGTTGTTGCTTTTAAAAAGTCATTCACAGTGCTGCCCCCATAGAATCAAAAAAGAAGAAAAAATAAAAACAATTTCCGTCCACTGATCGTTAGCAACACATGCAAAAACGCTAAATATTCAAATGCCTTTTACTTTTGGTCTTTTTTGTTTCCGTTTCCGTTACGATATGGTGGCAAATGGAGAAGAATGGCATTACAACTTACCCACACAAGTGCAATAGTCTTGAGAGTTTATTTGATTCTTTTAATGTGAAAATTTCTTAGTAAGACAAAATTTAACATGTGTTGGGTCGAGTTCTTTAAGAAATAGTGAGGAGGTGAAACTTTTACGAAATGACTTTCACTCTTCGATTGCGGCTTCCGAAGTTATTGCGTGAGGGTTTTGGTTTTGCTCTAAATGCAGCCAAAGAACAGAGATTCTCAATTTACTCGAACATTTCGAAAAACGTTAGAAATAAGATAGTTCATTGAGTAGCTGCGATAACAAAATTTCAGCACTTTTATACACAAATATACCCACAAAAAATAAACGAAAACTCTTTTTGATCACGAATTCGCTTACTCTGTAGTTCTATTCGAAAGAAATTTTTTCAATTTCGAGTGATTCGTACTCTGTAAGTAATGTTCGAGTGGAAGGCATTCGTTGTTTCAGTTCCATTCTGTTTCATTCGTATTTGACTTATCCCTCTTTTTGTTATAGAAAATTTGGTACTCCCTGTTTCGAAAACATATGTACATATGTATACATACCAAAATGGTCGGAAGTAAAAAAATTCGATTCGAAAACAATTTAGCAAATGGCAGTTCACACTTCTTTCGATTATAATAAATACATATAAATATATACATACATACATATGTATATACATATATTTTTTGATTATCGAAAACTAATTTAAAAAATACCAAAAAAAAAAAATTTTTTTCAGACTATAAGTATTTAAAAATTAAAAAAAAAATTTATTTTATCACAAAAAATTTATTTTATTTTTTTTTTTTGTCAAAAAATATATTCAAAATACAAAAAAAAAAAATTTTTTTTAATAGTTTTTTATTTTAATATTGCGAATTCTGTGTAAAACTTTATAATATTTTGCGTTCCAACTTGCCCATTTAAATTCTCCAGCAAACTAAAATTTCATATTTAACACTGCACACATTCAACTGCTAGAAGCACGCCATCAAAAGTGTCAAACTTAATTTTGCTATCATTACAGACGCCTTTGGTGATTATCAACTAAGCAGCCAACCAGCCAACGCGCTAGCTGTCTAGTCGGTCATCGATCCAGACTCCCTAGCCGCCATCAACAACAAACAAACAGAGCCTCATCATCTGCCTGCTCATACAAAATTTTCCATTTTGTGCCACTTTGTGCTTGTTGGACGACGACGACGCCGCCTGTTGTCGTTGTCACTGTTGAAAGCAATTAAAATGATTTCGACACTTTTGCCGTCTGCGCTTAACAAGAGTGGAGTAAAGCAGCAACAACAAACAAGTACCATACAACTAAAATTACACAAACAAAAGCAACTAAAATCGCCAACAACAAGGATTATTAGGAAATGCGAACGCATACATACAAACAAACAAACAAACAAACATGTAAAGCAACACCATCAAGGGGCCAAACGACAAAACTTACTCGGCAACGTGTTTGATGACATTTTGTGTTTCACTCCTACAACGAAGAAGACTCCAAGGCATGTGCACACACACTCAAACATCCATACATACATACCGAGTACACTCTTCATAGTTATACACAATCAGTGCAATATTTTTGAGTGCTTGTCTCAACTGCATATTGTTGTTGCATTTTTGCTACTAAACTTTGTGCTTCAATCGAGTCGCTCATTGAATGAAATGCAGCCGGTTTCCTGGATGACAGAGCAGCTTGCTCCGAGACAGAAATTTTCAAATCAAAACTTCTCTGTAAAGCTGTCTCTTTGGCTGTGTTGATGTGTATTTTTTTATTTTTTTTGGAAATTTTGCAGCAATGGCTTTAGATTTTGTATGAACTTTTGTGTTGTTGTTGCTTTGGCTTGCTTTTGGCAGTCAAATGGTATCAAACGTCACATTGCGAATCACTTCAATCTGTTTTTGTTTGCCTTTGCCATTAGCAAATATATTTAAAATGGAACGAAATTCTAAATAATCTATGGAAGTTAGCCAACAGTAAAGAAGTGAAAAGAGTTTGTATAACTGTTAAGCCGAATGTGAAAATTTAAGTTCATGGGGCACTTAACGCAAACCTAAGGGTGCCAAGTTGAAGGTTATGGGAAGCAAACGGATGAAGAGCTGATAAGAGTCGTTCGTTAAGAAATCAGCGAGTAAGTGGTTGGACTTTGGCAAGAGCGCTGGGAAACTGAACACTGGATCAGAAGTGTCCAAGCTAATGAGCAACTTTGTAATAAAAACCACACCGTTTTTGGGAACTCTTTTTTTAAGAATTCCCTTTTCATCTCTTGGGGGTATGGGACGTTACTTATTAAGTGAAGAGTCAAATCGACCTTAATTGGCTTTTCCACTCATTGATGACTACACTGATGATCACATCAATGCCATAATGTCTCCACAAAGTCTTGAAGCTATGACGAAAACAAACCAGAAATGATTCCGAAATCGTTACGGGTGCAGGAAACAATATTACCTTAATCCCGACAGCAATCCCGATATCTCTTCCAACATAACCCTATAATAAATCCCGAACGACCCCGGAAATAAACCCCCAAATATGAAGAAAAATTAAAATTAAATAATGCTGGATAAGCTAATTTAGCCACCACCCTTGATTTGTATCACCACCAGTTATCAGGGCCGTGCGCAGGAATTGGCCTTGGGGGGGGTTTTAATTTAGATTTGCATTCACATACATTTTTCACTAAGATAAACATATTTGCTGAAACAGATACCTAGACCCATACATCATAAATTTAAATGTTCTTTAACTTTTCTGAAACTGCATACTCTGATACCTAAAACTATACCCAAGAAAATTTTTTTGGTTGTACACATTTTTCTGTATTTGATAGAGAATTGGTGATGTGATGGCATATCCCAGCTAACTAAAAGTGCAAAAAAAGACTCCTTTCGGATCATAAAACGCTCATTTCTCAGAGCTTAACTCTCCAAAATGAGCTTCTTTCGGAGCACAAATGGAGCGAAAAATCGCTCTACGCGGGAACTCCAACAGAGTCATAAAAAAGAGTCCGAAATGAGTCCGATTTCGATGAATTTGAAGCGTTTTTTGACTATTTTTAAATGAACTGCGGAGCCTTTTATTGGTGCTTTTCTGAACCTTTTTCGGAGCCTTTTATTCCTCCATTCTGAGGGGTTTTGGAGGCTTTTCAGACGCCTTTCGGAGCCCTTTAATTGGTGCTTTTCTTTTATTCATCCATTCAGAGGGTTTTTGGACTCTTTTCGGAGCCTTTTATTGGTGTTTTTCTGAAGCTTATTTGGGATCGTTTTTTATTTATTTTGGGTCATAATTTCTTTGCGCAATTTTTCCCTTCTAACTATTCTGCCGTCACCAATTCTGACTTTCTAAATTATCCCTATGAGCTACATGGGAACAATTTAATTATTTGTCCAACTATATGCGCCAATGATGTTCTTATTTATCTGAAAACCTTGAAGGAATCTTTTAAATGCGGTCCTGATAGGATTCCTACATGCTTCTTGAAGAAGTGTGCTAACAATATTTGCCAACCCCTTACCAATTTGTTCAATTTGTCACTAAAGTGTGGCGTTTTTCCAAAAGCATGAAAAGAGTCGTTTCTTCTTCCGCTTCATAAAATCGGAAGCAAGGCTTCTATAGAGAACTATCGTGGCATAGCAAAGCTTTCTGCCATCCCAAAAGTGTGTGAAGCTATTGTTACCAATCAGCTTACGAATCCTATCTCTACCTTGATTTCCGACTGTCAACACGGGTTCTGTAAGGGAAAGTCCACCGTTACAAACTTACTTGAATTTACTTTGATTTCAGTAAAGCTTTCGATAAAGTGTGTCACTCTTTACTTATGCATAAACTGGATCAGTTGGGTTTCCAGCCGGGTCTCAATCGCTAGATCTCTTCTTGCCTTAGCGACAGAGCACAAAAAGTAGTGTTTAAAAATTGTCAAGGAAGCCATCTTGGCCCGATTCTGTTCTTGTTGTTTATAAATGATATTTCTACAGTAATATAATTTTCGAAATATAATTTTCGAAAGCTTTGTCATTCGAAGAAGCTTCAATCAGATCTAAATACACTAGTTACTTGGTACGATTTAAATTATATGCCGCTTAATCTAAAGAAATGTAAGTACATGGGTTTTTCGAGAGGAATATCACAGCCAGCTTCCTATACAATTAACAATTACAGTCTTGAGCAAATGTATGATTTTGTTGACCTTGGGGCTACTATGGATTACAAACTCAGTTTCAACTGCCACATTAACGTAACAGTCAATAAAGCTAGAGGCGTTCTAGCATTTGTTAAACGATGGTCTAAAGAATTTAGCGACCCTTATGTAACTAAATCTCTCTTTACTACATTAGTCAGACCGATACTTAAATACGGTCCTATAATTTGGAACCCGCGGTACCAGGTCCAGTTCAAAAACAATTTTTACTATTTGCCTTAAGAGATCTTCACTGGGATTCCTTGTATAATTTAGCATCGTATACGAGTCGCTTAAAACTAATTAATCTTCACAACCTTTCTAGTCGGAGGGAACTGCTTGGAACTGTTTTCATGACTAAATTACTAAATGGTTCAATCGTAAGCCCGTTTCTTTTGAGCGAAGTGAACTTCAATGTACCTTCTCGTCCATCAAGACATTTTAACCACTTATCTTGAAACAGTGTCGAACTAATTTTGAATTAAATGAGCCTTTTCGTTGTTTGTGTCAAGATTATAACTACGTTTGATATTTCAGACTCACTATGCAGCATAAAAAAGTCAATTCTTTCTATCCTAAATACATATCAACAATTTGCTTTCATATTCTTTGATTCTTATCTTTATTCTTTACAATAACTATTCGCTGTCAACTAATTATTTATTAATTGTGTCATCTATTTTTTATCTACCTTACTTAGCTGATGAGGTTTTCTCTGTAGCTGAGCAGTTTTAGATCTCGACGATTAACAAACCAAAGCCAGACTATTGATAAACGTCCATGAAAAATGCGATCTTTACCTTCTGTTAGGTGAAATAAAAAAAAACCTCAGAAAATGTTTGAAAACATTCAAATATTTGAGCGGTGTCGCTCATCTGCTCTCCAACGTTCATTTTCTCACAATTCTCTTTACGCCTACAACAAAAAGGGTCAGAAAACACTCGAAATCGTTCATATAATTGAGCCTTGCAGTTCATTCGCTCTGTTAATTGAAACTGCTCACTGTTTTCATCAGTAAAATAAAAAAAAAATGCCCATACGCTACACAACTTTGTAATTTCGGAAAGCTCCAAGTGCAATTCAAAGTGCCGGACTTATCGTCGCTACCGACGAAGAAAGGCGCGTTCAACAAATTGTGAACGAAAAAAGGCGCATTAAAAATATTGCGGCAAATAAGGACGCATTAAAAAATATTTTGACGAAAAAAGTGCATTAAAAAATATTTCGAGGAAGAAAGGCGCAGTGTATACAATTACAGTAAACTTCACAAGGGATTTGGTGCTGGATTGAAAAAAATTGGGCCAGCCCAAGTACCCATTACACGTATGTATTTTTATTTAGTATTTCGTTTTTTGAATAACTTATATTGCAGCTAGTTTTTGAAGCGCGTCTTTCTTTCCTAAAAAATATTTTAAAGCGCCTTTCTTTCTTAAACATTATTTTAATGCGTCTTTCTTTCTCAAGATATTTATAATGCGTCTTTCATCAAACAAAAAAAAGTTTGCGCCTTTCTTCGTCGACAAACAGCTTTGCGCCCTTTTTCGTCGATAGGAACGTTATGTATTGGCCAACCTTATTCTTTGCAACTTTCACCAATTTCTTCTTCCGTAAAATTATTTTAACTAATTTTGTCAAAAATTATTAGTCAAGATTCAATATAAGATTTATAAACTGTATTTTGAAAACTTT
>OX608080.1:6787801-6877479 GCA_951509765.1 Sphenella marginata | reverse complement strand
CCACCAGTTATTATTGACCTTAAAAAAACATTGCACAGTGTAAACGTAAAATTTATTAAATGCAATCAATGTCACACAAATCCCCCAATGCAATTAACGCCAACAATTAATTTTAAATACATAACTGTTGTTGTTTGCCATTGCCGCAATGCAGTTGAATTAAATAGCTGCTTGTTTTAATTATTCAATTACCATGCATTAAATTTTAGAGCGTATAAAAACATCACGTGCACTTACACACTTACACACACACACCGCGTCGAGTCACGTGTGTGTGTATACAAAAAAAAATGTGAAAGCGTCGAAACAATGTTTGCATTATGAATGCTAATATAAAAGGTTTATTAAATTTATAACATTAATTAGTTGATAGTATAGGCTCAGCGTCAGATTGTTTTTAAATTCTCAATTAGCAAGTAAAGTTCATTACAAAATCCAATTAACAATAGCTTTTATAAATTAAAAATTCCATGTTTTTTTTTCTTGTTTCGTTCCTGTGTTTAGCTGCGAAAAGGCGAATTTCAATTAGTAAATTGTTCATTGTTGTGACTTTTATGCTAAAAAAATATTACTGCAAAATATAAATAAAAAACGCTTAATGCCAGTCAAACTGTCGGATTACATCAATCAAATGTCCTGATTTTATTAAATATTTTTTCATAAACAGCATATGTAGCCTTTTAGTTCGACTCTTTTACAACAAACAAAAATACCAACAAATTATTTTTTTTTTTAAAACATACACATGCATATTCCAAATAAACACAAATACAGCTATTTAAGCCATTAAAGTGCTTTGCTAAAAATGACATAGCAAAACATAACATGACATAACATAAGATAAGATAATATAACATATCATAACACAACATAACATAAAACAATGATATTAGATGATATAAGTAACATAACATAACATAAAATAAGATGGCATAAGATAACATAAAATAAAATAACATAACATAACCTAACTAAACATAACATAAGATGACATAAGATAACATAACATAAAATATACATAACATAATATAACATAACATAGCATAACATACAATATCATATATACAATACTGCATCTCGTCTGGATAAGATATTTTCTTTTTGGCAAAAACCTGGACTTGATCTCCAGCTCTGGCAGCTTCAGGCAGTCTAATATCCATATTTAGAATTCAACCGCGTGCTATGGATTAAAAAATTTAAAAGTATTCCAAAAAATTGACTTTAATTTCAATTTGATTGAATTCAAAACCATTTTTTGTTAATAAATCCTATTTGTTTTTCTGTTCGCCAATTCAACATCGATGAAAGCCGACATAACAAATGAAGTGCATCAACAGAAAATTCCAAATAAAAGAAAATTTCAAAAAACCGCCACACAGTGAGCTGTTAAAAGAATAACAAGTAGTTAGCATAACAAAAGTAAGGAGAAACAAAAACTCGAATATAACACCAAGCCACACACACACACATGTACATATGTATACGAAAATCAATAAAATGCATGGCAAAAAATCTAACGCCAAAACAAATGAAAACAATCACAACAAAAAACAATACGAAACGTCATCAGCAGCTCCATCAGTGGCCATTTCTCACAGACCGTGTGATGAATAGAGATTTCCGGTTGACTGGCTGCCACAGTGAGTGGTGAGCGCTTGGTTAGATTGTTCGGTTGGGTGGTCGATTGGCCGTTGAACGTTGTACGGATTGATGCATTGGTCATTGCGTTGGTGGTGGTATGGCCATTTGGTTGATCGCTTGGTTGTTTACTTCAACAGTTCGGCTTGATTACTGAATGGCTCGCAATGTTGGTTGCACACATTGCATTTTTCTTCTGTTCGTAATAGCATACTTATGAGAATATTTATTACACCACTTTCTGTGTACGGCATTCCTATATGAGTACATACATACATGTGTAGATATGTATGTATGGTATGTGTTTACAATCAGCCTAAATAGCTGTGAAATTGCAAGTTGAAATTTTTTTTAATCTACAATGAAATTGTAAAAACAAATACTAAAGCATGAAATGTTAATGTAAATATGTCGGTGCGCTAGAATAATACTGGAAAAAGGGAGCATAAAAAAGATGTAACAAACAAATTGCACAGCACAATATTTAATTCAAAATTAATTCCAAAAAAATTTAAAATCGGAAAGAACTTTTTATATCCTTTGTTAATTTTGCTTTGAAAAAAAAAATTATATAAAGTAGAATAAAACAAAATTAAAGAAAGTAAAATAAAATAAAATAAAATAAAATAAAATAAAATAAAATAAAATAAAATAAAATAAAATAAAATAAAATAAAATAAAATAAAATAAAATAAAATAAAATAAAATAAAAGAAAATAAAATAAAATAAAATAAAATAAAATAAAATAAAATAAAATAAAATAAAATAAAATAAAATAAAATAAAATAAAATAAAATAAAATAAAATAAAATAAAACAAAATAAAATAAAATAAAATAAAATAAAATAAAATAAAATAAAATAAAATAAAATAAAATAAAATAAAATAAAATAAAATAAAATAAAATAAAATAACATAAAATAAAACAAAATAAAATAAAACCAAATAAAATAAAATAAAATAAAATAAAATAAAATAAAATAAAATAAAATAAAATAAAAGCAAAAGAAGTGAAGAGACAGCAAAGGGTCCAGAAAATATTTCAAATAGAATAAGATTTTGTGGTTGAATTTTAGCTACCAGACGTTTTCTATATAGTATAAACATCCCTTCCGCCCATGTCTATTTGTATATTTTCACCGCCTCAAATTCCGGTCGTGTTGGTATGCCAGATTTTGCCTGACATCACGTTTGCGGTCACTGTTGCTTCAGCTGCAATCTGTGACTGTGGATGCGTAGCGCCTTAAAAGCTAATCAAAAAGGCTTAGAGCTGTAACAGAATACTAGACAAAAAAGTAGAGCAAAAACGCAACAAAAGCAACATAAAAAAACAAAACCACGTTGTCATGCTGAGTGCACAAGAGAATGCGGCAAGTGGGTTATATAAAATTAAAACGAACCTCAGAAAACAAAGTGTTGCCGTAAAATTTATATGTAAGTAGCGCGTGGAAAAAAAAAAACAATGAATGGCACAAGAACGCCATTTGAGGTCAGTAGAAATGTGTTGCGTGTCAAATGTAAGTAAAAAGTAACTGTAAAAGTAAGTAGCTATGCGAAGTAACACAAAAACACGCAGCTGTTGGGTACTGGGCATACCTTCGCATTGCTTGCTTGAACAAGTGACACAAAAAGCATCCGCCGGCAAGACTAATCCTTTAGGCGTTTGTTGTTCTTGGCATCAACGTTCACACCTCGGGTGTATTACTTGGTGCTTGCGCCTGATTGTATGCCGCGCAAATGCGTTGTGTGCTTTTGGAGTGAAGTGACCTGCTAAAGCAACGGTTGCCTACGATTACAAGTTCTCCTGAATACAGTGGTTAAGAGAAAAGCAATTTTATAATTTTTACTTTACGAACACTTTTCCTAACGAACTAAAATTTTAAAATTGGCATGGATTATTGTTTTTGTAGTCAATCAAGAGACTTACTTGATATCACGACGAGTCAACGCGATCGTGAACACGACATTCCAGTTGTCGTGAAAGTGACAGTTATGATGAGTGATCATTCATTCAGTGGCATTACCTTTCAAGTTGACATTTTAAGTGAGAGTGACGGTGACTGTGACAGTGACAGTGACTGTGACTGTGACAGTGACAGTGACAGTGACAGTGACTGTGACAGTGACAGTGACAGTGACAGTGACAGTGACAGTGACAATGACAGCGACAGTGATAGTTACTGTTACTTTTACTTTTACCAAAATCGTAATCGTAAAGTAACACTGAAAATGACAATATTAACTATAAATATTTGGTCTTAATACTTCACGATCACTCTATGAATTTTTACAAAATATTTTCACTTTACAGAACATAGGAACACATCGATACATTTTTGAGTCACTGTAAGCTTCTACACACAGTCTCATAAATGCTAATGTTCCGCACTACTTTTGATGGAATGAAATGGCTACAAACCTGTTGCGCTACTCAACCGTTACTCGTAATATAGTTGAATTAGAGATGTTTGCCTGGGGGGAGGGATAAAATCTCCTAGTGTAAACCAAAACGCAGAAGGAGCTTACGAAAATGAAGAGGAGGGCTAACGCTAACACGACAACCGTCCAACGCCAACTAACGACGTGTCGACCCTACGACATTGGTGGGCGTTGCAACTTACCACACTCCACACCTAAGCTTCGAAGCGCCCAGACACAGCAGTGAGAAGTATGGATGCAAAGTAATTGAAAAGTGGCAAAACGCCATAAAACGACAACACTGTTGGCAAAGTAACCCTCACAGTTAGCCGGAATGTGCGTAGCTATGTCATTTGAGTTTCAGTTAAGTATTCAAGGTATTTGTAACCAAGGCGTAACTACAAGTTGAAATTTAGTCCACTAAGCGAAAATAAACACGGTGAGATAAAATTTCTACATTACAAACATTTGCGCATGTTTTGTTGTTGTTGTAAGTTTTCATGTTCATGTTTTTTTTTTGTATATTAGTTGTTTCACTACACTTTTGCATTGTATTTACTCATGCAGTTATGCGGCGCGTGGGTTGTCACAACTAATTTTGTGTTACGCGCTCACCTATCCATAGCTCGGTGCTTAGCGAGTGTTTATTGTAGAGTAGCAGAGTGCTTCGAAGTGTAAAATGAACGCAATGCAGCAGTGGATTAAGCTGGTGATATGATAAGTGCATCTAAGTGATTAAAACTACGCCCCTTAAGGGTCCATATTTTAATTAAAGCTTAGCCGAGGTGTGTAAAATTAGTTGCCAGCGGTGTGCAAACATTTATTTTATGTGTTTTGTTTGGCTAGTCATACTGACACTTAGCTAGCACCTGCGCGTCATGCCTTCCAGAAATTCAAATATAAATAATTTATTTTATTTTATTTAATTTTTTATTTTTTTTATTTTATTTTATTTTATTTTATTTTGTTTTATTTTTTTTATTTTATTTTGTTTTATTTTATTTTATTTTATTTTATGTTATTTTATTTTATGTTATTTTTGTGGGAGTGAAAGGGTTAAAGAGCAAGTGACAACCAAATTTTTTTAAAACAATAAGAAACAATTTCAGTTGAGAAATAACGCTGTTCAAATGAAGACGAAAACGACGTAAAGAATAATCTAACTTTTATCAAATTTCAATAACTTCCAATTCAATTCTATACATTTTTATTTAAACTTTAAATAAAAACTAAACTGCGCTTACTAATATATTAAATAATAATTAAATCTATTCAATATTCAGGTAATAGTTTAATACCGGTAAGTGCAATCCCACATTTTATTTCATTTTATTTTATTTTATTTTATTTAATTTTATTTCATTTTATTTTATTTTATTTTATTTTATTTTATTTTGTTTTATTTTTTTTATTTTATTTTGTTTTATTTTATTTAATTTATTTTATTTTAATTTAATTTAATTTTATTTTATTTTATTTTATTTTATTTTATTTTATTTTATTTTATTTTATTTTATTTTATTTTATTTTATTTTATTTTATTTTATTTTATTTTATTTTATTTTATTTTATTTTATTTTATTTTATTTTATTTTATTTTATTTTATTTTATTTTATTTTATTTTATTTTATTTTATTTTATTTTATTTTATTTTATTTTATTTTATTTTATTTTATTTTATTTTATTTTATTTTATTTTATTTTATTTTATTTTATTTTATTTTATTTTATTTTATTTGATTTGATTTTATTTTATTTTATTTTATTTTATTTTATTTTATTTTATTTTATTTTATTTTATTTTTTTTTTTTGCAAGCGACTTGATTGCATCTGTCCCCTACTCTTTCGAGCAGTAAATAAATAATAAAATATGAACATTCCTTATTTTTTTACCCTGACCAGCTGTAAAATCACATATTGCTTAAGTAAATGTAAAGTTTACTTGCGTAAAAGTTTCAATATCAACAACATTTAGAAATGATCAGCACACTCGCTATTTAAATGCCACCTACTAGTTCATGAAAAGAAAAAGAAAATATTACTGTTGGTTTATGTTATTCCTTTCCTCTTTTTGTTGTGTTTATAAAGCAAAGTTTCGTGTCATTTGTGTTTACTTTTGTTTGCACTGCAACGTTAATATTATTTACCATTTGCTCAACTTGAAAGCACATTTTCTTTATATCCGTTCTCATATACTTATTTTATTTATATAACCATTTTCTTCTGCTTCACAATTTGTCGACATTGCAGTAAGTCACTCTGGTATGACAGATATGGGTCAATAACATTAAGTGAATTGCGCTTATGTAAAGAAATTACCAACATACATATATATATATACATATTTACATGTTTATCTAATTATTTATTTACATATTTTTTGGGTTATTCTTTTATTGCTTGTTTCGTCTTGTTCAACTTCAGTTGTGTATGTTCTTCAACTGTTCTCTTGTTGTTCTTCAACTGTCGTAGTTATTTATACCTTGACAATGTAAGACACAAATCTCTACATTAGGATGGAACTATTTTTTTTTTGCCAAGTATTTCACTTTCGAGTGAAAAGTGGTCAATGTAAAATTTAAAAAAAAATTTAAATACTCAAAAAAAAAATATTTTTTATTGTTCTTTATTTATTTTGTCTATTTTAGATTTTTTTTTATTATTTTCGAATTTTATTTTTTATTTTGTTTTGATTATGTTATCGCATATTTTAATTCTGAAACAATATCAGTAATCAAAGAAAAAATTTAAACAAATAAAAAAAGGAAACAAAGGAAACCAAAATATGAAAACCGAAATAAAAATCAAAAGAAAGCAAAAACAATCAAAAAAAAAAACAAAATAATATTAATACTTTTGATTATTTCAGATTTTTTTTACATTCTCCTTTTTTTAATTTTTATTTCTTTACCTATTTTATTTGATTATAAGTATTGTTGCAGCTTTAAAACATGAAAAAAAATCAACAAGAAAAATTCAAAAATAATCAAAAAATTTTTGGTTGATTATTTTTTTTTGGTAATTTTCTTAGTGTAATCATTAAGATTCCAAATTAATGGGTAATCAACTCATAAGTAGGATTTTTTACAAAATAATCAATGAAAACAAAAATATTTTTGATTTTTATTGATTACTTTAGATTTTTTTTTTTTTTTTTGATTATATAAATTTTTTTTTGACAATTTTTGTGTGTTACATTACTTTTTTTTTAAATTATTTTAATCATTTCTATTAGTAATAATATTTTAACAGGTCTAACCAAAATATTGGAAACAAAAGTTCTGTTTCATATAAACCGTATGCAACATGTCAACCCTCCCTAATAAAGGCGTCACCATTTGGCCTCCGTGTGTTCCCAGGCAATCGCTTGACTTCTTTTCCTTTTCGCTGCTCAATATCCCCAACTACTTCAGCTATTCTTCACATGAACTTTTCTTTATGTTGCATGTCAAATTAATTATAAATGAATGTGTGCTTGTTTGCTAAAAGTTGAATGCCACATAAAAGGTGAATATTCCTAAGTAAGATTATAGCATGAAATAAATATTTTATGTTTACATACTAAATGCAAAAGTTGTTACCTAGCAAGTTTCCGAATATACTTATTAAATAAGGAATGGTGGACAGTTTTAAAAATATTTTCCATTAGATATAATTAAAATTGATATGCGCTAGTTCAATAAAAATTCTAATTAGGTAATTGGCATAGCATTCAAGTGGACTTGCTTGGAATTTGGATATTTCATTGAAATTATTTAACATCAATCTGATACCATGGCAGAGAGAAGTTTAGATATTGAATAAGGTCCTTGAGAATACTTTAATGTTGAGTCTGAAAGCAAGTAGTGGCTGTCAAGTAAATAATTCCACTCAGAATGTTTGTGAGATCTGCACCTTTGTTCGCCTATTTTCCCCCAATCTAACATATCATAGCGCACATTGTCTTAATATTCCTTTTACATGTTCGCCTACCGACACTTTAGAGAATTGCAATTTACGCACCGTTGCATCAAAACAGGAAATGTGCTCTCTGATGCTGACGTGAAACAATGCAGCGCCTTCATCTTACATATTACTATTGCTTGCCTTTGTTGTTATTGCTTTTATTTTCCCCCTTTTTTTGTTTGATAAGTTCTTCATTTTTTCTGTTGTTCTATTCGCTCTCAGTAGCTGCATCGTCAGCTCGTTTATACATTTTTTTTTGGATTTTTTTCTGTTTTTTTTTCTTACTTTCTTTTCGTTTGATGCCACAATTTTCGTAATGCACTCGTACATTGTTTTTGGTATGTCAAAGTGCAAACGTTTCGAAAACAATGCAAGTAAACTAACTCGACAGTTGAATTAAGTGCAAGCCAAAGGCAGTCTATGAAATGTACTCGCACATGCCTCCTACTACATACATACATATTTGCTATGGTTTTGAGTGCACATTGACATGCCCATTTGCGCGCTTGAATGAAGTTGGAAATGAAAAGATAATAAACAGATAGTAAAGGTGATGTTGCTTAATGGAAACGGAAATTAGGAAATGTAAGGGTATATGGTTATTTGGTGAATGCACTTAAAAGATATCAAAGAATTGCCAAAGAAGATAATATTTTGCTGACAAACGAGTTGTTATCACGTAGAAAGATTCAATGATAAAAATAGAACAATTTGAGGAAAAAGATTTAGGTAAACCTAGTTAATGGTGATACTTGAAACTTTAGATACTATTTAAGTAATGTATCTTCCACATTGATATGATCATATGATGTAACATCGCACTAAATATTTCCCACATCACATCATTTGAATTTTGTGAAGTTATTACCGCTTCAAATTATGTGACATCGTTTGAATAATATCATATGATATCATGTCATATGATATTACATGGCATAAAAATATCACATCATATCAAATATTTTTCATGTCACATCTTTGAAGTAGAGTTTTGAGAAGGAATCACTCACACGCTTGAATTCGTCTGCCATATATGATGGCAAGATATCATGGCATCTTATATCATACCCCTTCAAAGAGCTGTCACATCACAATATTGAATAAACACTTTGATCATATCATATCATATGATATTACAAGGCATCAAACGTCTGTCACATCACTTCATTGAATTTGATTTTTTATCGCATGAAATATTTGTCACGTCACATTGTTGAACTAGAGAAGGAAGTATTTGTTTACCTAGTTCGTACTATGTGACCTCATAAACAAGATATAATATCACATCGCATCAATATCTGTCATATCACAATGTTAAATGAGCATTTTGAGAAGTTAGTATCTGCTTCGAACTATGTGATCATATCGTATGATATAACATCGCATTAAACGTAAGTGACAACATACCTATCATATCATATCACATCGCACACAAGGTTTGTCCTATCACATCATGGAATTGTAAGGAGTAAATTATATATCATATAATACCAGTTAATATCACATCTCATCAAATGTCACGGTGGCGTTTAAAAAATTTAGATGCAATTTTCAGGTACCCCGAAGCTATGATTATGAGATTGTTCTGAATAATTATTGAAAACAATTTTTGATAAAATTAAAATATTTCCCTGAGCGGATTTTTTTTTTCCTAGAAAAACCTTTTTGAAATACTAAAAATCAGTGAAATGCCATTTTCAAGTTAATAAGACCATATAATTACTTTATATAAAGGAGTTATGCGTAAATTGCAACTACTAATGGGAAGTCAACCAAGAAATAAATCAAAACAACTTCTTTTTTAAATTTAAATCTATATATTTATGAATATTTCATAAAAAAATTCATATACAAAATGTTCCAGTTTCAATATGAATTTGTTATAAAAACTGTGGTAAGTATAATATACATACTATTATTATACGTATTAATATAGACTGCATAATGTGTAATATACAATGTACAATTATATATAATAGCTATATAATAATTGTATTATAATTAAACGTGCCTACTGTTATATTCACGTACAGCTTTAAGTAAACGTTCTGCGTAGTTAGAATTTGACTTTTTCACTTTGTATTTTTTCCATATTTTTTTAAAGTCGGCATGAGAAGATTCTACGGCTTGTTCCGAGTAAAATCCTAAACCTTTATTTTTTTGTTTACAAAAATCTTCGATGTGAAAAAATACTGCGTGAACTTTTGGAGTTACTCCTATGCCTAAATCTAGATAACTCTTTCTGAATATCATAATCATTTCAAGATATCCTGGTTTCAACTCAATTGAAAAACAGGAATCGACAACATTTTTAAATGCTTCAAAACATTTCACATATTTCATACAAACAAAATTACTCGTAGATGAGCAAATTTCACGAAGTACATCAACTTTATTTAACAACGTTTTACTTGAATTCCCAGCAAATCCTGCACTTCCATACAGCACTTCTCTACTGACGTTACACTTTTTGGCCCACATTTCACTAAGATTCTCAAATTGTTTGTGCATGTTATCAAACAAAGTATTTACTACTCCAATTAATAAATGTAATTCAGGTGGCGGAATTAAAACACTAATAGTTTTTTCCTTATTTGATGAAATTATAGGTAAATTAGAACAATTTTTAAATTTTTTACAGTCCTCCTTCTTGCCCCCACTTCTCTCCCAAGCTTCAAAATTGTCAATGCAATTACCGATAGTTCTTAAGTACCTAAAGAATTCATATTGTCTTTATGTGCTGTACACCAAGTGCACGGATATGAGCTACTATGGGACATGAGGCCAACCAATATATTTAATAGTTTCAAGTCCGCTGAAATTGTTCCTTCGAAATCCTTAAGATGTAATAATTCCCATAAAACAGATAAATTATGATGGTTTTCTTCTGAACATTCAGTTATACCTATCAAAAATAATTTATTAACGCCAGAATCTTTGAATTTCTTTGAAACTACTCCTTCACTGTATTTTCGCCGCTTATTTTTATTTGAGTATATTAATTCACAATCTAACGATTGGATAGACAAAGTTATTTTCAAAAAACTTCCACCACTATCTGCACCAATTTTAATATGCGCTTGATTTACTCCACGGATTTCTTTAACGTCATCAATTAATTGTTGAATATTTTTACAAAACACAAAATGTTCTTCTTTGTTCACTATTTGTTCTGATTTTTTAACCATCAATTGGCATTTTGTAATATCAAAATGAGAATCAAGGGAATGATTAAAATTTCGGAGTTTTTTTTCCAAATTTGGCTCAAACAATTTTCTTTTTTTTGTTGCACTGCGAAGTGACCGAACGACTCCTAAAGTAGTATTTGATGATAATCCAAAATTTGTACTTAGTCTTGATACACTTTCAGCAGAGATCACTATTCCTTTATTTTTTTTAGTATTAGAAAGATTGACTAACATTGGTTTACCACGAATTCTTGACAACGAAATCGAATCTTTGTTTTCATCTGTGTGATTTTCTAATTTTTCTGTTATTACCTGACTGGCAAATAGTTCTTTCTGTTTTTTATCTATTAAATTTAAGTTCAGTAAAAACTGGTTTTTAGTACACTGGTGTGGTTTACCTTGTCCAATCACCGATAAACATTCTGCACACCTATAGTTCGCAGGAGGTATCTTTTTTGTCTTAACATTTTTTGTATTAATTTCAGTAGAGGATTCTTTTGAAAAATTAAATGCAGTTTTATCTCTAACTATGTTACACAACTCACATATACATTGTCTTTCAGAATTAGCTACAGATCGAGTATTGACTGTTAATTTAAATTTTGAATAATCAGGCATACTAATAGTATACGCATCAGGAGATTTTTCGTTTATGTAAAGCTTTTTCTTACAATATCCACAAATTGCTTTTGGCAACCGCTCATCGCTTATATCATACGACACATATTTACTTATTAAATTTTCCAAAGTATTTGTTATTTCATAAAGAAATTTTTTCTTTGTTTTGCATAACAAACACAATTTCAAACGGCATTCACTGTGTAAAACCCGCTTTCTATCACTTAAATTTATTGGTTTCATTTTTTAACAATTAATTATTTAAATAAGGCAAAGTTAAATTTCAATGTTGTTAGAGCGCACCGCACAAAGGTTCGTCACAATTTAATGTTAGACAGAATTTTATTCGGAATGAAAAAATAGTTTTCTACATTTGATTATGTGTAAAAAGTAAATTGATTTACAAAATGTTTGAATTGCAAAGTATAATATTAACAAGTATTATAACATTTAATAAAGCACAAATGAAGCAAAATTTAATTCTAACATTAAGAGTACAAAGGTTTCGCACAAATTAAAATGAAAACAAAATAAGCAACCCGAGGATACTGCTTTGGAAAGCAATATTCGAAGCTGTACGCGACGTGAATAAGTATACTAGTAGGCACGTTTAATTATAATACAATTATTATATAGCTATTATATATAATTGTACATTGTATATTACACATTATGCAGTCTATATTAATACGTATAATAATAGTATGTATATTATACTTACCACAGTTTTTATAACAAATTCATATTGAAACTGGAACATTTTGTATACGAATTTTTTTATGAAATATTCATAAATATATAGATTTAAATTTAAAAAAGAAGTTGTTTTGATTTATTTCTTGGTTGACTTCCCATTAGTAGTTGCAATTTACGCATAACTCCTTTATATAAAGTAATTATATGGTCTTATTAACTTGAAAATGGCATTTCACTGATTTTTAGTATTTCAAAAAGGTTTTTCTAGGAAAAAAAAAAATCCGCTCAGGGAAATATTTTAATTTTATCAAAAATTGTTTTCAATAATTATTCAGAACAATCTCATAATCATAGCTTCGGGGTACCTGAAAATTGCATCTAAATTTTTTAAACGCCACCGTGATGTATGTAATATCACAATATAGTTACTCGCTTTGCTATTTCATCACATGCTATCAAATATCTGTTATATCACAATATTAAATGAGGTTTGCAAGAAGTGTGATGTTACATCGCATAAAGCATCTGTCATAACATATCATTGAACTAGAATTTCGAGACGTCAGTGCTCACCTGTTTCGCGGCATGTGACAGATAATGTCACATCGTATCTAAAATGTGTCACATCGCAACATTAAACATAAATTTTTGGGAAATAAAAATTCAACTGTTACTAACATCAAACATCTGACATATCATATGTATCACATAATATCACATTGCATCAAAGGTTTGGCATATCACATCATTTTAAGAACCCCGCTTGAAATTATTTGTTCTCATATCACATCACATCAAATATCTCTCATATCATATCAATGCCTCAAATATAAATTTAACGAGTTGTGTATGCGATTCTTTGTATGTGTATTTCGCATTCATACCCCCGCTGTCATTGCAATATTTAACGCAAATGCAAACAAAAGTACCTCACCATAAGTTTATGTGCACTTTTCACTTTGTTTGCTTGTCCTCAAAGGCGGTACTTTTGTTGCTCTTACCCTCCGCTCCTACAAGCTCTTCTGTTTGCTCACATTCGCCTTTCTTTCACATTATTATTATTATGATTATTTTTAAAGGTGTGCAATATTTAGTACATAAAACAAACAAGAAATTCTGTGCACTACACTTAAGACCACTTGTTGTTGTTGTAGCTGTGGATTGTTTATGTTTTAGTTATCCACATACATATCTTATACTTTGTGTTTGTTTTTGCTATCTTTTGTTTACACGACATTTTTCATATACATATGTATGTATGCACTTTCGCTTGCACTTTTCGTCTAGTGCCTTGGCCTGTTTTTGTTAGCTTTGTGTACTCAACTGCTTGTTGGCGGCTTCTTGTGGCGAGCTAAAATATTTTAGGTCAAGTCGACACCATTAAGAAGCAATGTGATGTTTACGGAGGAACAGCAGTGGAATAATAGAAATGAAAAGTGAAGATAAATTGTTATCTTAAAAGCATAAAATGTACTAAAAAAAAAGATTTTTTCAAAAGGAAAAATTGTGCATCATATCATGCCACATGATATCACATCTTCACATATCATATGATGACATATAATTTTCTTTGTAGTGAGTCATACTTAGATAACATTAAAGCCTTTGCAACATTTAAGTCTTGTATTCGACGGTTAAAATTATGTATTGTATCATATGAAATAATTTCACATCATCACATGATACAAGTAACATCATATGATATCAAATTAAAAGCACGACATCACATCATAGCACATTTTATGATGTCAAAACATGGCATCTCACATCGTAAATCCTATAAAAAGATATCACTTTAGCATATACTTCATATATCACATCATAATACTGCAATAATTTCACTTCGCATGATATCACTACACGACTTTAAATCTACTTACCAGTTCCCTTAAACCAAATCCATACATAACAAAAACCCCAAAATCGTTAACCAGTCAACCATCCAAAAATTGCTTAGTAGACCGTAGTTTTAACTAGAATTTAAACGCCGTGGTTCAATGCTCTCTACCATCTACTTCACACAGAATATTAAATTTAAGATTCCCAATCGTTTATATAAATTTATTTCTTTGTACTTTGTTTCCTCATTTATGTACATCACTTTACTTTCGCACTTGCGGCGTGCATAATTTCATTTTGTAACGTTTATTCGTTTATGCCTTTAACCAAAATTTGTGCGAGCATGTTTAATACCTTTGGCAAAAGCGTTCTTAATAGTCTCCTTGGGGAGCAGAAAAAGTAAAGACTTTTTTTTGTGTAAATTATGAAATTATCGAGAATGTTGGTGGTTTTTGGAGCGTGACAAATTTGTGTTCAAAGATTAATATTAAATTCAATTTTGGTTGTTAAAGAAAATTCAAGGAAAATATATGTAACTTGTGGTGTTGCTTTTTGATTGTTCCAAGAATTTGAATATTTGTATGTTTATGCCGGCTTAAGTTGAATACTTCAACGCGCAAGAGGTTTTGTTATGATATTGAGCCATTGTGGGATTTCTCGTTTGTTAACAACCTTAATAAATATTTTGCGAAAATATGTACATATTTAAGGGTAAGTCGCTTTTGTACTTTTTGAAAAAAAAATATTTTTTTTTCAATTTTTAAAAAGGTTAAGGTTTTTAATTTATTTTAAAAATAAATTTAAAAAAATATTAAAAAAATAAATTTTTATTCTGAGTAAATTATATATTTTTTTGATTTTGCAGAAAATTTCAGGAATAAAAAAAATTCAAAGATAAAGCAATTTCCAAAAAAAAAAAATTAAATGAAGTCTTTATCAACATGAGAGTGAACACTAGATTTTTAAATGAATAAGTAATAGCTTCAAAGAAAAGAATACATAGTTCTTTTTTAAGAAAATTGTTATTGTTTTATTTTTTTCTAATTTTGATTAATTATTAATAACTTTTAATTGACTATAAATGGTTCAACCACTGCCACTTTAAATCTTTTTACGGTGTTGCCACCTATTCTAAAGATTCTTTTTCGAATGGTGAAATAACTTCAATTGGAGTTATTTCCCTTTTGCGATGCAAAATATAGACAATTGACTTTATTTCCGTGGATCTTGTGGCCTTTCGTCGTGAATATCAATTGTATATTTTTGGCGGTTTATTTTAGTTATTAATATTTTAATTTCTTGATTGAATGAAGATCTTTGTGAGTAATATTTTTGGCAAATTATTTTTTATGAGAGAAAAAGCTCATTCCCAACACCGTGTATTACATTCCAACCGCATTCAAAGCATTACATACAGCAAAAAAAAAATATTGCACTATTTTATTTAATTCCATTCATTTGCAGTTATTTCACTTAAACATTTCACTAATACATTCGTGCATTTTTGAATAACATTACAATTTAATTTAACAAATTTTCAACCTTTGAGATAATCAGCATGACATAACTCATTATTAACTTTGACACATCAAATGACAAATAAAAGCATGAAAATGACATTTACAACATTTATAAAAAACAATAAAAAAACCTACATATATCCGCCCGATTACAAAGTCGCTGATAAAATTCCGATGATTGTGAACAAATATCGCACAATGGTAGGCCATCAAGCAACTGAGTGATGTTTTTAACTCAAAGCAAATATATAATTTTTTCCAACAAACGCATTTTAAAAATTCAAAAAAAAAAAAAAACTTGAACACTTGGAATAAATTATGTAAACAATAACTGTGTAAATTGTTGAAAGTACAAAAGCAATGCCAAATGATTTACATGCATATTTATACACGGCGTTAAGAGTGTGTGTGTGTGTAAGCGAGTTTGGTAAAAAAGAGCTTAAAGGTTTTATGTGAACTCGTTTAATTGCCAGTAGTTGTAAAAGATAAAAGATGTATAAAATCCAAACAAGTATTAAATTGACGCTAATGAATGTAAAAAAATGTACATATAAGTGCATGTGTGTGCTAAAAAAAAAAGTATTATTGTGAAAAGAGATAAAAAAAATTGCTAAAGTTTCAAACGAGCAAAAAAAAACAAAACACCATCTACCATTAAATCACTCATAGTTGCAACTATTTTTTCCTTTGCATATTTGCAACGGAGCCGTTTGTTATTGTAAAAAAAGCATACAGTAGGCAGAGGAAAATAATAAAACAAAGATCTAAGGTTCTGGACTGCGCGGGAAAGGCAGGCGATTACAAAGATCCCAAAAAGAACGAAAACAAACAAAAATTGACAAGGGATGACGGAAAATCGTTCCAATATAAATCTAGCATTCACCCTGTCGGAAAAACAGAAAATAAAAATAACTCATCCCAAAAAGCGGCTATATCACTGCTCATACGAATACAAAAGAGTCGAAAATGGTTTCTCTTATTTCACTTTACTTTTTTTATTTTATTTTATTTTATTTTATTATATTTTACTTTGTTTTACTTTGTTTTATTTATTTTAGTTTATTTTATTTTATTTTATTTTATCTTATTTTATTTTATTTTATTTTATTTTATTTTATTTTATTTTATTTTATTTTATTATATTTTATTTTATTTTATTTTATTTTATTTTATTTTATTTTATTTTATTTTATTTTATTTTACTTTATTTTATTTTATTTTATTTTATTTTATTTTATTTTATTTTATTTTATTTTATTTTATTTTATTTTATTTTATTTTATTTTATTTTATTTTATTTTATTTTATTTTATTTTATTTTATTTTTTTTTTTATTTTTTTTTATTTCATTTTATTTGATTTTATTTCATTTTATTTTATTTTATTTTATTTTATTTTATTTTATTTTATTTTATTTTATTTTATTTTATTTTATTTTATTTTATTTTATTTTATTTTATTTTATTTTATTTTATTTTATTTTATTTTATTTTATTTTATTTTATTTTATTTTATTTTATTTTATTTTATTTTAATTTATTTTATTTTTTATATATACTTTGTTTGCGTGTGTATGTGTGTGTGTATGTCTACTTGTCTGTGTGACTGAATTGAAACATTGATATTCTTGGCAAGAATTTATAACTTTTCACTTTGAATTTTACGTTTCGCACTAACACCCAAGCGACCCATACACCCATCCCGCCACTTCGCACTTGAACTCACCAAATATATCTATGTATGTATATGTAAGTAAGCAAAACAAACTTCCTACGAAAATCGCTTAGTTGAAACTGCAAGCGTCTGTCGACAGTCAGGAAAAGACATGAAACGGAAGTCATGTCTCAACGGAAAGGTGAGCACCAGCTGTCTGAGTTGAGAGAGCAAAATATATTTGAGTGTGCTCATTGTGTCAATGGCAGTATTCTGAACGAATTTGAGTGTATTGAAGAAGTTCTGTGTCGGTATGTGTGTGTGTGTGTGTGGGTGTAACTTGAGTTAGATTGTGCTGAAGCGGATACAGCTGACTGACAGACGAAATATGCCGGCATGCTGGCAAATGCTTGACAGCGCACATCATTTTGGTATAGAAAGTTTGTATTTACTGCTATTATTTGCTAAAGTTCATCTCACATGTAATTGGTTCGCTGAGTTTGAAGTTTGAAATTTAGTCTTAATTTTAATAACCAAAACTTTGTATTCACATTAAATGGTAGGTAGAATGTAAAGAGAATTTGAGAGAAATATTCAGGTAGACTTGAAAGCTTCCATGGTTCTTGAGATATACAACAAATATTTTTTATTTTTCCCAACTGTCAGAGTATTAACTTCCATTCGGACACATACATATACTCGTAAGTCTAAATATAAAAGCAAATAGGTTCCTTCACATCTTTATTATGTTTTCGTTAGCATTGATCAGCTCTAAAATCCAACGACAAACTATCTTTTAAGGCTGATAAATGTAATACTTGAGTGCATTGCAAATTGAAAGCACGATAACGCGCACAAAGCGAACAAAGCGACAGCGGAAGAAAAGACCAATCAAAGCTGCAGCATAAACAAATTTGGCATTTTTGACATGCGAACAGCAGGAGAGCAGAGAAGTTGAATGGGAAAGCTTATAAATATGTATGTACATATGTGTGTATGTGTCTGAATGTATGCAAATTTGGCAATATCCCAGCAAACCAATCCGTAAGCTTGCATGAAAAGACTACTGCGAGTATGTCATTACATATATCATTTTCAGATAGACATACGTATAATGCGCGGCTTCACCTTCTCTTCTAGACTTCTTACTTGTTTTTGTGTAAAAATGTTTGCTGGGTTTAGCACCAAATATATATATGAGCGTGTCTACACGCTAATGCACGTTTGACAACATTTTATGGCTCGGTGAATATGCTTTTTATCGAACAACAATCAGCCAAGCGTGATGCATAAAATCTTATCGCATTTAATTTGACCTGTATTAGTAGCATTTGATTTCGATGGCATGAATGGAGAGAAATTCAAGCAGAATCTATTAAGCGGACGTAGAATGCAGTGACAAAATCAAGATAAAGAAGTACCTTAAGAATATATCGATTTTTTTTATTTACTTGGTTTATTTTATTTTATTTTATTTTATTTTATTTCATTTCATTTTACTTTATTTTATTTTATTTTATTCTATTTTATTTTATTTTATTTTATTTTATTTTATTTTATTTTATTTTATTTTATTTTATTTTATTTTATTTTATTTTATTTTATTTTATTTTATTTTATTTTATTTTATTTTATTTTATTTTATTTTATTTTATTTTATTTTATTTTATTTTATTTTATTTTATTTTATTTTATTTTATTTTATTTTATTTTATTTTATTTTATTTTATTTTATTTTATTTTATTTTATTTTATTTTATTTTATTTTATTTTATTTTATTTTATTTTATTTTATTTTATTTTATACGTAAACATAGCTTAAGCAAACAACAGTCTTACAGCACATAAATACGTTCTTGTCCGAATACATATTTACATCGCTGTTAGTAAGCTGAATTGGGAATTGGCATGGCTGTTGGCAACAATGACATTGTTACCTCATACTGCAAGGTCGGCTGGCTGTCTCAGCTGCTCAGTAGCGCTGTAGCTCATGGTCGTAGCCTTCGTCAATGGTACTTTAAATAAACCAAGTAGATAGTATCAGACGGAAAACAGCAAGGACGGAAATTACGGAAACGAGGTTGGCCGAAATCGCTAAGGTGACATAAATAGCGCAAAGAAAATATTACTACCAAGAAAAATATTGCACCTTGCATCGTAGAGAGGTTGTGTATATGTGCGTGAGAGAGAGTGTTGTGTCGGTTTCTAATTTTGAAATTTTAAACAGTTTTAAAAAATATTTGCCTTAAAAGTAATAAATCAACTCAAATTTTGCGAATTAAAAATGACATAGAAAATTTCGAACAGCAGAAAAAATTTTGAAAATAACGTGCGTCACTTTTCGAGGTTGCCATATAGTTTAGTTTATTGACATTCAAGGCTGATATAATTTTACTTACCAACCGTGTGTATCTATTAATTAGTTCGTTCCACTAACTAGAAGTTTTTTATTGAAATATGTCGGAAAATACAATATTTGTAAGTTTTATTTAATTTCTTTCTCGTATTTTCAGATAGCTGGCAGCTCGTTTAAAATTTACGCCCGATATGCAAAAAAAAATTATTTTATTATATTAGATGGCATCCCTTAGTGGTAAGCCGTTCTAGAAATATTTTTGTTAAAATACCAAGTCAGCTTCCTTTTGCTTCGTATCCCTAGTAGCATATATCACTAACTTTTTAAAAAATTTTGCAAGTGGCAACCCTGTGAAAACTTCCAGGTGTAAGTCGAAAGTAGGGGAGCTTGAAATGTAGCGCATGACGTATGTTTGGGAGTTCATTCAAAGCAGGCGTTTTTAGGATAATAAATATTTTGAGATAAATTGGGATTAGGTGGCAACCCTAGGTGGTAAACGGAACTGCAAATATTTCCATATAAATAAAGGATTATTAAAGCATTTTGTAAACTTTTCTTACCATAAAATATACCCAAATTATTCAAACATAAATTGTAACACAACATGGTCAGTGAACAGCTTAAAATATCATGTTCATATTGTATTTACATATTTAACAGATATGTATGCATTAGGGTGGCTCAAATTATTATTTTTTTTTTTCAATCAACCACTTTTAAACCAAAAACATGCAAAAAAATGTACTGAAGTGATTTTTAAATCAATAATTTATCATATCAAAAGTTCCAAAAGAGAAACAAAATTTTTTAAAGTTAAAAGAATAGATTTCGGATTAATTTTCCAACTTTGGTAAAGACTCAAAAAATTATTTTGTGTAAAATATGTTTAAGGAAAAAAAAATAGAAACTTTAAAAATAAAATAATAAAAAAGTTGTTGTTATTTTCTTTGAGGTCATTTATTCAATTAACTATTTTTTAAATTTTTGTAAAATGAAATTCCATCCAAATACTAAAATAATTCCAACCCACCCTAATACACATGCATCTATGTACATAAGTATTATTTTAACAATTTTCTCCACACTTCTTGGTTACGTTTCAATAGCCTCCGAGCATCTAAGCCGATATCCTTGAAAACATGAAAGTGAAATGAAATATCAGCAGCTTTCGGTCAGGGTCGTTTTTTGGTGAAAGCACATACATAAATACATATTCATACAATGGAGGACTGCAGTAACAGAAGCACAACAAATAACACAAACAATAGAGAGCGGACATCTGCTAGTAAATATTTGGTTTAATTGCAGAGGGGACAACTAAGGCGAAAAACATGCAAAGCATACAATTGGGGTAAAGCATGCAATGGCAATATTTTTTAGAAGACTAAAGCTAGAGCAAGTTTAAATTGTTATGCGCACACATATATATGTATTTATTTACATACACGTGTTTACTTATAGCTGAACACATAGCTACTTGTATACTTAGACCCAAGAAGGAGCCATTGTGCTCGAAGCATTGGGGTTTTTTTATAAATATAAATACAAATTTACATACATAAATATTTATATACTTTAATGTTTGTATGTTTAGCGGCAACCCCAATGGGTAGTTCCATGTTAAGTTGACCATTGATGGTTTGTGGTCTACAGAGCATTGATAAAAGTCGAGGAGATTCAATTAAAAAACAATAATAAAAGACATGCAGTATTAATCGATAACATTTTTAGCATGAAATAAATATTTACAGAAATAAAAAAATATCGATACATTAAAAAAATGCAACCAAATATCGATGAAAAAAAAAAGTTTATCGAAATGAGTAAGAAAAAAAAAAAAAAAAAATTATTGGAAATCGATAAAAAAAATTACAGAAAAATATCGATAAAATTTAAAAATAAAAATTATGAATACAAAAAAAAAAAAAACGAAAAGACCTCGAAATAGATTAAAACCACACGATTTAAAATAATATTAAATTAAAATTGATGAAGTTCGAAAAAATTCCAAAAATAGAAAATTATCGATGACAAACCATAAAGCAAAATACATAACAATCGGAATGTGATGAAAAGCAATAATGGGTCAAAAATGGAAAAATCTCCATAACAATCCAGCACAAGTCGATTTTGGCAAAGAAAAAAACATTGGAAAAAATTATCGGGAATCGATAAAATAAAACGGCTAAAAAAAATCGATAAAAATTTAAAATTGTCAGAATGAATGAACACGAATTCAGAAACTGGAAATAGAAAAAATACTCGATTTTGAAAAAAAAAGTTAAAATCCATGAAGTTTGAATATTAAAAAAAACCAAAATGATCGATAAAAGAGAATCCATAATAATCGAAGAGCGATTTAAATAAATTATCGATTAAAAATGTAACAATCTACAGGAGTCCACCTTATCAAAAAACTTTTGTAACGATATGTTAAAAGCTCTTACAAAAATATCGATAAAAATTCAAAATAATCGGAATGAAATAAAAAGAATTTAGATATTTGATTTTCATGTATGTATAACATTAAAATACATGAAGTTCGACTAAGTTAAAAAAGTTAATAATAATCTATATTAATCGATAAAATACAATCTTATAACAATCTTGACATAACAATTTTTGACAACGCAAAAGCTTCGAAAAATTAAGTTGTTTTCTTTGGAAAAAATGCATACCAAGCGAGCCAAAAATCTTGATTTGTTTTTTTTATGGAATGGCCCAAATACATTCATACATAGTTTAAACAATACTAATGTACTTATACATTTTACTATTTACATGCCAGCTATTGTTCATGGTTGCACTTGAAACACGGTTCCACTGCAGCAGCAACTAACTTAAGGCACTCGCAAATATACGTACATACATCCCCTATGTAAACATACTAATATATGTACATATATACACACATACATACATACATATATACATCGAGTTTCGCTTCATGCCACCACAAATACCCAGCTTTACTCTTCCCCTATCACTTAAACTTTCACTTTTATGCATCAGCTATATTTCAAAGTTGAATTTTTTATGCAGCCACAATAAAGTTTAAACGAGCGTATGACACAGGAATTAAGTGAATGTGTGTATTAGTTAGTAAATAAATAAAGGGCGCTATATAGTTTTACTTACTGCAATTTGTGCACCGCTTAAACGGGGTGATGCTGCATCAGCGATAAATTTTACAATAAAGGAAATCATTGATGATAAATGCGATAAATGTGAAGAGCTTTTTATATGAACTAATATGTTGGGGGTGTTGTTGTTGTTTGAAATGCAATGAGGTACTTTTGTTGGTATTAACAATGGAAGCAATTTTCATAGATAAAAAGTTCCTATTTAACGTAGAGTTCAAATAAAAGTTACTCATACGCAGTGTCGCACTTTTCATGGTCAATGCAAGGGGAATGACTTGCGGTTTTAGAAAAGAGGGAGAATATTTAAATTTTTTCATTTTGCTAATAACATTTCATATCTAGATTATATCTCATAAAAATGGCTTAGATGCGAACATAAAACCATCAGATCGGAGAGACGAACTTTAACTTAAACTTAAACATAAACTTAAACTTAAACTTAAACTTAAACTTAAACTTAAACTTAAACTTAAACTTAAACTTAAACTTAAACTTAAACTTAAACTTAAACTTAAACTTAAACTTAAACTTAAACTTACACTTAAACTTAAACTTAAACTTAAACTTAAACTTAAACTTAAACTTAAACTTAAACTTAAACTTAAACTTAAACTTAAACTTAAACTTAAACTTAAACTTAAACTTAAACTTAAACTTAGACTTAAACTTAAGCTTAAACTTAAACTTAAACTTAAACTTAAACTTAAACTTAAACTTAAACTTAAACTTAAACTTAAACTTAAACTTAAACTTAAACTTAAACTTAAACTTAAACTTAAACTTAAACTTAAACTTAAACTTAAACTTAAACTTAAACTTAAACTTAAACTTAAACTTAAACTTAAACTTAAACTTAAACTTAAACTTAAACTTAAACTTAAACTTAAACTTAAACTTAAACTTAAACTTACACTTAAACTTGAACTTGAACTTTAACTTGAACTTAAACTTGAACTTGAACTTGAACTTGAACTTAAACTTGAATGTAAACTCCAACTTAAACTTAAACTTAAACTTAAACTTAAACTTAAACTTAAACTTAAACTTAAACTTAAACTTAAACTTAAACTTAAACTTGAACTTGAACTTTAACTTGAACTTGAACTTAAACTTAAACTTAAATGTAAACTCCAACTTAAACTTAAACTTAGCTTAAACTTAAACTTAAACTTAAACTTAAACTTAAACTTAAACTTAAACTTAAACTTAAATTTACACTTAAACTTGAACTTGAACTTGAACTATAACTTGAACTTGAACTTGAACTTGAACTTGAACTTGAACTTGAACTTGAACTTAAACTTGAACTTAAGCTTAAACTTAAACTTAAATATAAACTTCAACTTAAACTTAAACTTAAACTTATACTTGAACTTAAACTTAGCTTAAACTTAAACTTAAACTTCAACTTAAACTTAAACTTAAACTTAAACTTAAACTTACACTTAAACTTGAACTTGAACTTTAACTTGAACTTTCACTTGAACTTGAACTTAAACTAAAACTTGAACTTAAACTTAAACTTAAACATAAACATAAACTCCAACTTAAACTTAAACTTAAACTTAAACTTATACTTGAACTTAAACTTAGCTTAAACTTAAACTTAAACTTAAAATTACTATTCAAACTTTTGTGTGGAAAAATGCGTTTAAAGGTCCTTTAAAATGAATTTTAAAGTAAATATACGCAATGTCACTAAACGACCTTCGCTCTTGTCTACCCCAACGCAATCGTCAAGACTGTCTTTAAGGCATTACAACAAATAAATTCTTATGTATTTTTGAAGCATAATTTAGGGTGCTTACTATACGTTTTCAGTGTTTTTAAGAGCACTCGAGCTTTAATATCTGGTGCAACTTTTTTAATGCGCTTTGTGCTTTTCTTTTGATTTAAAATTTTTCTTGTTGCCTTTCAAAGCAATACTTCTACTACCGCTTGTTCGTTTCTTCCTACAATTTTTGGCCATACAACACCTGCCCTTGCTTTACCTTTTCGCCTTTTTTTTTTTGCTGTAGAAACTTTAGCCGCTACCAGCTAACCTCTTGAAAATTCGCTTTTTCGGTGAAACACAAGAATTTCTCAAAATTACAAAAAGCTTTCGTGGTATACCACACAAAATGTACACCAACACATGCATAAATAAATTCGAAGAAAATGTGTACGTGCATATGTATGTATAGTTATACATTAGGGTGGCTTGAAAATATGAAATCTTACATAAAAGCGAAAATAAATTTAAAAGTTTAAGGTGGTCGTGATGAAGCTTAAATTAAAAATTGTTGAAAATATTTTTTTTTGCGTTATTTCAAAATCTGTTGGGCATAATCTCGCAGACCAATGGAAATACAAAAGTTGAAAAAATCTTTTTAATATTTTTTATAATTTAAGTAACAACTTTTTGTATAATTTTTTTAATAATTTTTTATTTAAAAAAATATTCTACGGCACTATAATTTTTTTATTAGAAAATCCTTTAATTTTCCCTTTTATGAAGTGGATGATAAGCCAAAATAAAATATTCTACCCACCCTAATACACATGGCTAATCAAAGCAACAATACTACACCTACAACTAACAACCTCGTAGGGCAGCGCTAGAGTTGTGAACTGGTAAATTTCACCCTCATCAAAAATCGCTTTCGATATTAGAACTGGTGAGGATCTAGTTATAAATCAGACTAGTTCCTATTTTGTACTATAGATTTAGTTTTGAGCTAAATATTTCCCTCAACAGTTTTTTTGATTTCCCTACAGGGTAGCTTGAACTCTTTCCTCCTGCATGTAGTCTCAGCAACAATTCAATTAGTTCACAAAGTAACCTAATGCTCTAAGATAAAGTCAGTTTTACGGTGATGTTATATTTTCCAGCTTACGCATGAGGATTCATGAACGCACCCATTCACAGTTACATAGATATGTACATGTTAGACTGCTCATATTCACATGAGTCAGTGTACTTTATTTGTTGTTCGAGTTTCATTTGTTTGAGTTCATTTATTTGGTATGGTAAGATTGAGCATGGATAGCTAAGAGTTTTATCTGGTATAGTATCAAGATCGAACTTAGATCAAAGTGACTCTGGTCTCTCTGGGAAGTGCGTTCTCTTTCTCAGATTTCTCATCGGTTGTTGTGAGTGTCCAAGCTTGTGTATCATACAAAAGAACGGTTACCATAATTCCCTATAAAGTGCTATTTTCGTTTAATTCTGTCCCCCAATTAGCATACAAATTAATATCAAGATTACAAGATAAACACCCAAAACGAATAAACAATAACAATTTATTCCACCAAAATGTATATTAAGCACCGCACTTCAATCACACTGTAAATGATAAAACGAGCAGCGATGAGCGACAATATTCCATGTCTGTTTGCTTGTACTGCTAAAATGTTTTGTGTTCGAGCATCTGGCGCCCAACTTTATATGCTGTCATTGGAATTAATATTAAGTAAATAACTACTCGAACAAATTGAAATCATTTAACGGTTAATTGCGCACACACCACGCCAAGCAAAATGCAAAATACTTCAGCAGATGCGCACCGCTAACACGCCCACTTCTACTGCCAACTTCATTGAAATGTTAATAAGTGTTTAGGTATGGATCTATGTAGATTTGACTGAATACATTTCGCCGTGAGACAAATAAGTCTTAGCATAAGTTTTGAAGCAATCAGAACACAGCTTAGTTGAATATGGTGTATGAGAACAACAACAATGTGTTGGAGGAAACACCTCAAAATATGCACATTTTCTTCATGAATTTTACTTTGCACTCGGCCGAAGTGTTTGAATAAATATTTTATCATAGCCAAGTAACTAATCCTATGCAAATGAAGTTCTAGCTCGGTTTATTATCTGTTTTGGCTGTGCCTTACGTCAATCCAAAAATAAATAAAACTAACGACTGGGCCATCGCGCTTTGATTGTCGTTATTCGTGGTATGATTTAGTGTCCCTTAGGAAACAATTTATAGAAGATATACAAAAGTAAAGGCATAACAGCATAACAGGCAGCCTTTTCTGCTAATCCTACCGAGAAATATTTTTTTTTTTAATTTGACTTAAAATATCAAAATTATTAACTAATTTTTTATATTTGATAAAATAATAAAAAAGTATATAAAAAAATCAAAAAAAAAAATAAAGAAAAACTGCAAAACCACCAAAAAAAAATTTTTTTTTAATAAAATAATAAAAAAGTATGTAAAAAAATCAAAAATTATCCAAAAATTAATCCAAAAAGATCAAAAATAATCAAAAGTAACCAAAACAAAAATTTAAAAATAATGCAAATAATCAAACAACTTTTTTTTTTGCTTTTTTTTAATAATTTTTTATCTTTACAAGTCGTTCAGAAATATTAAAAAAAATCTAAAATTACCAAAAAAAAAAGAATTTTTTTTGATATTTTTAATTTCTTGTGTAACCACATGAAGCAAAATAAAACCAAAATTAATTAAAAGTAATAAAAAAAAATTAATTAAAAATTAAAAATAGTCAAATCTAATCCAAAATAACCAGCATTTTTTTTTTCATTTTTTTATTTGTTTTAATTTTTTATTTTTACAAAAACACATAGGATAAAATAATTTAAGAAAATATCAAAAATAAAACAAAGTTGATCAGAAATAATCAAAAAAAAAAAAACAATCAAAAAATTTTTTTATTGCGTTGTGTTATTGTTGAATCAATTGGGAACTTGATTTTCTTTTTTTTTTTTTTGATTATATTGCTGTTTTTATTTTTAAATAGTAATCCAAAATAATTTTTTTTTTTTTAATAAATACTTAAAACACTAAACGAATTTATTTTTCATTTTGTTACTTTATTTATCTGTTATTGATGTTTCGGATTTTCAAAAAAATGGTCACTTTCACTTAGAGCAATAAAAACTATTTTGAAAAAAAAAAAAAACTTGGAAATATTTTAATTTCTTTAAATCGTAAATTCAAGGCTCACTATTAAAATGTGTAACTACAATTTTTTTTATTATACCTGTGATATGTCTAAAAATATCCTCAAATTTGAATATTAGTTTTTTCAAAACGGGGAATTTTCGAAATTTGCTAAGAACAAAATTTTTTTTTTAATTTTTAATCGACTTTATTTAGGTAAACAGAAAGTTACACACTTTGAGATCTAAAGAAATTAAAATTATAAAAATAAAATGTGCTTTTGATTGATTATCACAAGCCGAAAATAACTAATTTTGTATAAAGTCTAAAAATAAAATCACAACAACTACAACTATTGAAATTGACTAAGTTTACTGCGAGTACTTTTCTAATTTTAGAAAACAGTGTAACTTTTAAATACAAGCGCAACCAATTTATACAACAGTGAAACTTTCTAGACACATTCAGTTCCGTATTCGTTCACAAGTTGGTTCTAAATTTAGAAAACTTTACAAACGTCAGCGGCAGGTGAAACGATTTGTTACAAAAGCGCCGTAGAGTAAACTCGCGCCGATAGACCGAGAATGTGAAGTTAGGTTGCGAAGTGAAGTGCCAACGGGGAAGTACCTTCGTATGCAAAGAACTTTTAAGTTTTAGTATCACAAATGGCCCACCAAAAAGCTATAGAAGACACTTGAAAAGAAGGCAGCACAATAATAAAAACAACAGCCTGATAGTGGAAAAATACCAATAACAAAACGAGTACAAAATTAGAAAGCAGCCCGCAGGTAACGTAAGAATTATCTGGCGAAACCGCAAAAACGTAGATATAAAGTGCTGCTAAAGCTGGCAAACATATTTTATTTAAAACCATTGCGGTGCGTTTTAATTAGATACGTCAGCGAGATAAAGAGTTGTTGTTGCTGGAAGGCAGTCTATGCGAACAAGGCGAGCGGGGCACATACTTTATTTACAAACAGCGCTAAAATTTGTTAAGTAATTCAACATGAATAAAAAGAGAGGAAATAGTAGGAGAAGACGAAGCCAGTGAAAATTAATTAAGGAAAGATTTGCAAAATATGCGATTAATTGAATTTTAAATTGCTCGAATATCATGAATATTTGCATGACACTTATTAGAAAAAGACTTGATAAGCGAATTGGGTAGTAATGATTTATTAAGTAAAATGTTAATGAATAAGTAAAAATAAGAACAAACGTAGAGCAGTGTTAACTATAATAGTAGTGCAATTGAGTTGGATTTCGCTCAATAAAATAAAAAGCTGTGCTTTTATTAATTTTCATTTAAAAAATAGTGCATTCTGTAACATTATTTTATTTTATTTTACTTTATTTTATTTTATTTTATTTTTTTTATTTTATTTTGTTTTATTTTATATTATTTTATTTTATTTTGTTTTGTTTTATTTTATTTTATTTTATTTTATTTTATTTTATTTTATTTTATTTTATTTTATTTTATTTTATTTTATTTTATTTTATTTTATTTTATTTTATTTTATTTTATTTTATTTTATTTTATTTTATTTTATTTTATTTTATTTTATTTTATTTTATTTTATTTTATTTTATTTTATTTTATTTTATTTTATTTTATTTTATTTTATTTTATTTTATTTTATTTTATATTATTTTATTTTATTTTATTTTATTTTATTTTATTTTATTTTATTTTTTTTATTATTGGTTACAAATCAATATATGTTTATCGTTGTCTACTGCAATATCAATTTAAGTGCCCATTAAACTACCTTCACGCGATATTAAATTTTGTCTATCGTCTTATATTATTTGCTTACAGCAAGCGGAATCAATAAATTAAATCACAGCAGAGATGCGTTAGCTAACGTGGCGTGGCAGTAAAGCCGTGCAGTCTTTAAGGCCTTTAATTGTATGAGCAAATTCTGCCGCTGGTAATGAGTCCTTTCCTTTCCTTGTTTGCCTTCTCATTAGTTAAGTGCCTCTTAATAATTAGTGAAATATCTTAGCGAGCGTGCTATTACAATAAGAAGGAATGAAATAAATTAAATGGCTGCGGTGGCAATACAGATTTATTGTAAATAACTTTCGATGAATAGCAAAGGAGCTGGTAAATAGATTACGTTGACTTGCTCACTGTATAGCTGGTAGCTCGTTGATTATTTTGTTGTGGTAATGAGATGCAAAAACTTGGATATATTGGACAACTTATGGAGTATGAAAATATTGTACAACGAAAACGAAATTTTGCTTCTTTTATTCACAGTTTCTATAAAAAAAAGTTACAGCTAGGTATATGTTGTTCAATTTCAGTCGAAATAAGACTGCAATAGTTTTCTTCACAGTAATATTTTTCGACCGCTACTATATACAGACGTATATAAATATGTGGGTGTAGAAAACTACATTTGAAGAACAATAAAAGCTAGAACTTTTTCGATATCTACCTTTTTATTTATATCCATTTAGTCAATATTTGAACCGTTTTGAAAAAATAATAAAAAAATCAAACAAATATTACTTGCAATGTTGGTAAGGTGAATCACGTGTGCCTATTGCTGTTCGTGAGCTTACATACACATACACTTTTTTATATTTGTAAAAGGGCTTTTTCACACCTACACACTGGTTGGATTCGTGATTCCATTATATCCGACATTAGTTGGTGAATGGCAAGTTTTTATCAGCCACAAACATTCGCAACGGATTTGCTGTGATAGCCTTAACTGTTATGCAAGAGTGGCAAAAATATTCACACATTAGACTGGGGCCCGAAAAAAAATTTTTTTTTTAACGTCACCTCTTACCTCTGATTGAGAGTGAAATTTAAAGTTGTTTTAGAGTAGGTACTATCCATAAAATAGTTTATTGTAGCAGAATTAGGCAGGGTTCGGATTATTTTCGGGGTTTAATTCCTACAACCCTTTCCGGAACATTTCGAAATTTGTTTCTTAGGCGCTTTCTGAATCATTTCGGGACCATTTCAGAATTGTTTCGGGATTAATTTTTAAGCTTTTTCAGGAGCACTTCGGAACATATTCAGGATAATTTCAGAACTCATTTAGGATCCTATCAGGACTGCTTTCATCCATTTCCGGGACAATTCGCGGGTCTTTATCTGGATCAATTTGGGATTGTTTTCGAAACCATTCGAAACATTTTCTTCGACTATGTGGAAGCATTTTTTTCTTGATATTTTTCGGATCGTTTGGTTAAAGCCCTGAAATTATCCCAAAAAAATTTCCCGAAACAATACAATATTTCTTTTACCATTCTGTAAAATTGAAAAATAAGTTTCAAAAAAATTGTTTTTTTTTTTTCTTTTCGCCCAATCCAGCATACAAGCATACATCTATGGCTTACTGATTTACAGTAAATACGTTTATAGGCAAATTTAAATGGTGCTGCATGTTCTGCCTCAGGCATGATATGCTCCTACGGCGGAAGTGATTGCAAAACGACCGGAAATACGAGTACCTATGAGGTGCAGAAAAATAAGAGCGCCTTCAATGCAGTAAATATGGTAAACATATGCATTTGTGGATGCGTGGATGTAGTTGTTGTATATTTTATGCAGAAAGGAAATCGAATACTTTTAGTGAGTTGTAAATTGTACGTCATTTGATATCTCCCGCTATTCATTCTGTATTCGGTAATCGGCGGTCTTAATTTTCAGCTGACTTGGTTGGATTTTAAAAGTGAATGCACGTGAATGCATACTAGGAGATTATAGCCTAAAAAATTCACGCTAGATGACGCTATAAGCGGTTGAAAAAATAAGTTATTTGCAGGGCATTTTTGATCTCGTGGATAAGAGAAATCTATTAAGTTCCGTATGAATATTTCATCGTCAGACATTGGTCTTGAATTACCTTTAGATATGATGAACGGCTTAGCATATTTTCAAAAAACTTCTTCCTCATAATTTGTTTCAAAAACGCTTTATTGCCAACTGAATTTAAAAACGCCCTATTCAAAAAAATATTCGAAATTAGATAAGCTTTTGAATCAAATGGGTCATTATTGAAAAAAATTCTGAGAGAGGGCTTCAATCAAATTCAGAAATTTCCACTAAGCATGGAACGGAAAACTCAATAGATGTATGGTCCTAGCATCCTTAACCGTTCTCCTTCAAACTATTGCTCCTCCTACTCTCTGTTAACTTCAAGAACTCGAACAATATTTCTCACTATTCACAAGCAGACATCAAATTTTAATTAAATTCACATTAACATACCTGCCAACATTTTTAATGCGCCGTAATTTCATGTCATTCTTACGGTAATGTAATAAGGAAAAGCCTTAGAAAATTGGCTTTACGCTGTCGCATGGACATTATGGTGACGTGGTATTTCCGTTTACTCGTGACACGTTTCCGCATTGCGGCAAGCCATACTCACAACGCAACTCTCACCTTTTCGAGCTGCTACAACAAACAAACAAGTAAACATCAGATAGATTTGTACGTGTGCAGAGTTCAAAGGTTGGAGCAAAATTAAAACCACATTAGATGAAGACAAAAAGAAAAGAAGATGATGAGAATTACACAATGAGTTGTGGCTTTCATATTGGGGAAAAAGTAAGTGTCTTTACCTCTTCCATCATAACAGACAGCTGACATTTTCGAAAATTATTTTACATTTCGGTTATATTAAATTGTGAGAAGTTTCTAAATTAATATCAGATTTCATGTAGATGTCTTCAAATCATTACCCTAAAAACTTTGGGCAAGATAGTCACATATTCTTTAGGTTGTCCGAGTATGGTGCCGCCCCTTTGAGGTAGTCTGTGCACTGTAGGGTTACCAAGCAGAACAACCGCCTACATAGCACCTCGCAGTCTTTATTTGTACATAATCTTATCTCAGAATTGCACGACACGTAGTCATAGCGAAACTAAAAATAGCTATCACCCAATACAGTTTATAGAAATGAAAATCCACTACCACATTCCTCACTATTTTGCTGCTCGCTCGCTCAGCGGGGGTAGCTACACTAAAAAATAAACAAACCGACTGACTGTTGGCAGCTGACAACTGCAACTAAATGCGAGTTCTAAAAGATTTGACACAATGACTGATTGACTGATTGAGGGGCGGAACTGGGAAAGTCAACAAAAAAAAAAAAAAAATACAAATCTTCAATTGAGTATCAGATTGATTGAATGAATGACTGGGCGGAGTAGATAGGGTTGGTGGGTGTTGGGCCAAAGGTGCGGCTGATTGTAGCTGGTTTGGGTTCGCTCGTTAGTATTTTTGAACGAATTGAATAGGACGAAAATAAAATGTGAAGGATGATATGATATACATACATACAATGATCCTTGTAAGCATATACATACATAAATCGCTCTTAATTGGTGCCATGACTATCTTTATCTATTGTTTATAGATTTATACTTAAGTTGGTAATATATGCACGCTGCAGTGAAAGTGGAAAGCTCAAAATTCGCAGTACACAGGCAAATGTGAGGCAGTGCAATAACACCCACAGAAGCTAAGGTTAAAAATTTACATAAATAAATTAAAAATTGTTATATACATTTCAAAATGTAAGCTAATGACTTTTTCTCCAAGGGAAATAACGCCCACTGTACAGTGCCATAAGGCCAACTGGTTATATTTCCTTTTCTGTGGGCGTTATTTCCATCTTTCTAATTCGATATACAATATGATATGAATTGCATCCTATAAATAGCTTACCCTGAAGATGTGCCTGTGCTTAGTGGACGTTATTTCCCTTTCCTTACTTCACACTGCCTTTCCTTTAATTTTCCGGGGCGAACAGGTTGCTTGTTCTTTCTAACACTCTAAAGGACTCATATATTGTTATTCCGATTCCTAACTGCACATGCTCTCTTCTACCCCTTTTTATCGCCCAACCCCCATCCACCTTACTCATTCCTCCGCCTTCTTCTACCTTAGTATTTCTACTCTACCTTAATATTTTACTCCATCATTTGCGAATATTGGTTAAAATTTTTTTTTTTTTTTTTTGCAGAGTCCCGCTCGATACTACTATGGGGCGTAAAGCCTCCGACTGTTACTAATATTGACTCATTGTATGATTGATTGCACGAGAAATTAATCATGATGTGTGCCATTATGTGGCTGAATGAGCCGCATACGATAAGCGCAACCACTACGACTTGCGCCAACCACAGTCAAGTTAAACAAACAATCAGTCACAGAGAACTTCATATAAAGAGATATATTATGCTATTTTTCCATGAGGGTTAAATTTGTGTACGTGAATGTGCATTAGGGTGGATATTTTCTTAGTAAAAAAGCACATTATAAAAAAATAGTATAAAATAAATCAAAATTAAACAAAATAAAATTAAATTAAATAAATAAAAAAAGTTTTTTTTTTATATTTAAAAAAAATAATATGTATGTACATATAAAAAATAGAATAAAATTACACAATAAGTGGTGAAAAGTCATATCAATATAATTAAAAATATATAATTTTTTTTTGCCAAATCCAGTACTCACAAAAATATGTCACCATGTACGCTCGTGTTTATGAATATTTTTGACAACCACAAATGTTTTACCGCCATATAACTCAAGGCGCCAAAACGGGCATGCACACACACATACATATACATATGTACATATACTTGTATGCGTCTTATGCTTCTTGCTGCATGAATATTGGCACTATAGTTGTTGTTTTATAACCAAAGTTAGTGGTAGCATTTGTGGTGTGAGAAGAACAGCAGCAGCTGCTGTTCCATTCTTACGGTTAAAGCAAGCGGTTTTTCTATTCCACAATGACGCCGCCAAATCATAAATATGCAATTATTCATTATAAACTTATTCAACAGTCATTTTCTTTGCTCAGACATACTCAGATACGCATAATCATATGTACATATGAAAGTAAGTAGGTAGTCAAATGAATATAAAATCAGCAATTCAATTTAGTACTAGATTTAGTAGCTCAATGGTGATTGTGTGACACACACACACTAACATATGCACAAAGAGAAGTTGGGAGTTATTTAGCGTTAGTAGGGTCTCTACCGAGAACGAAGAATGTCATGAGACAAATTTCTGGTAGCACAAACGAACTAGTACGATACTAACTTATTTTTTTGAATGAAATCAAATAAAATATAATAAAATGAAATCTTTTCAGAAAGTAGTTAAAAAATTAATGGAAAAACGAATGAAATAAAAAAATTTTATGAAAAAAAAAAATTTTAAGAAAATAAAAAAATTTTATGATAGCAATAAAAATAAAAAATTTTTGAAAAAAAAATTAAGTTAAAAAAATTAAGTTAAAAAAAAAAATTAAGTTAAAAAAAAAAATTATGAAAAAAAATAAAAAGTAAAAATTTAAGAAAAAAAAAGTTTAACGAATGAAATAAAAAAAATTGTATGTAAAAAAATTTTATGATAAAAGTAAAAAGTTTTATGAAAAAAACAAAAAAAAATAAAAAACAAAATTAAATCAGAAAAATATAAAAGAATTAAGGAATACATACATACATATAGTATACTTACAAAAAAAACAAAAAATCAAGAAAAATTAAAAAAAAAAAACATTTAAAAATTAAAAAAAAAAATTAAATTTTAATTAAATTAAAAAAAAAATTTAAAAAGAATTAATAGAAAAATAAAATTAAAAAAAAAATTTAATTAAAAAAATGTAAATAAAATTAAATATTTTCCTGTACTCTGCAGTTATATTAAAGTTTATTGGCTATGTTAGATAAATAAGCACTCACCTTTCAATAGTTGCCATCAAAAATAAGGATCACAATATTTATTTATTATGTTTATTTTTTATATTTTTATATTTATTTGCTTTTTTACAAAATGCCTTTTCGCTTAAATCGTATTTTTTTATATATATTTATTTGTATTCGTATTTTAATTCCATTACATTACATCATTATTATGGGCTATTACTCTGCGCCTTAGAATAATTGTTACAATTTTTTTCATATTTACTTACATTTATCTACAGTACATACAGTTGCAGCATTACACATAACTAATACAGATTGTAGTAACTATATATGTATGTGTGTAATAATCAATACATAAAATGAGGTTCTCATCCATGCTCAATTGCCGAAAGGAGATTAGCTCGTTGCAGTATTGCTATTAGGTCGGGATGACGCACAAATTCTTTGCTGGTCGTATTGAATTTGAAATTATGTAAATGCTTTTCAAATAAACCTTTAAATAAATGCGAATGTGTGGTGAGTTAAAAGCATAGTACTGGTGAATAAAATGCAGATAGTGGCGACGAGCCGCCTAACTACAGGCAAAGAGCATTGAATTAGCAGAGTAACCAAGGTGAATTATCGCACGCGATCAGTTCAAGGAATTAACCACGAATAAGAAATTCACCACACAAAAAAATTGTTTTAATATACTTTTTTGGTAGGCGCATTTTGGCACGCCTTTGTGAATTCCTTGGTTCCTCTTCCTTTTCAATGATCTTTGCTAGAAGGCGCTTTAAATTTGAAAACTAAAACAACTTGCATTTGGTATTATATTCGCTACTTGTTTGTGTAGTTTTACATTTAATTGGCGGTATATTCAGCGTACATACTTTATTATCATAATTTATGTTACTTTTCATACAATGAGGGTCATTAGATTACAGATTACTTAGCAATAAATATATTAAATATAGATATTTTTTTTTTTAGATGTGTATAATTGTACGTTAAGTGGATTAAAATTATTATCACGTTGTTTTCTATATATTTTTTAGTTTCTTTTTTCTAGCCTTTGAAATAGGAAAATTCAATAATTTAATTAAAAAAATAGCTAAAAATGGATGTATTTGGATTTTAAAATTTTTTATTTCAATTAAGTTTGGGAAATTTTTAAGGTTCAGTTAAAGCAAGCTTAGGTTTTCTTTTTATTTTTTTTTTTTTAGTAAAGTTTAGTGTTTATTTGAATTAAACTTTATATTACTTACAATTTGTTCACACTTTTTTTCGCCGTTACAGAGTAAAGCTTAATTATTTACTTTTACTTTCATATATAGTATTTTTACATTATATAAATATATAGGCTTATTACTTTTTTAAATTTAGTTATAGCTATTGTGTATACGACAGTAGTATTGTTTGTTATTTATTGTTCAGTATAGCGTATACACCCCAAATCTATTTTGGTTAGAACAGGGTGCTAGAAGTATTTTAAATACCATCATCTTGTTTCTTTATAAAGGGTGTGTTATTACTAAAACCATGAACTGGCCAGCAATCAGTGCATTAGCGCCAAAATGGAAAATGCTTCTATTGAATTCATTTGGTGGTTTAGGAAACGAAATATATTGTAATAGTTTTCAATTAAAAAATAATAATTTTCATTACTTTGTTAAGTTCTTATTTTTATTTTTTACTTTATTTTCGTGCTCTTAAATTATTCTTCTGTCTCATATTTAATTTTTTTTTTACTCTGTTTTGAATTTTATATATTATTTTTTTATATATCTTACTTTTATATATTTTATAGATTTTTTTATATTTTGTTATTTTTTATATACATATTTTGTTATTTTTTATATACATATTTTGTTATTTTTTCACATATTTTATATTTTCCAACATATTAAATTTTATTTTATTTCTTTTCAATGTTTTGTTTCTATTTTTATGCTTAATTTTCTTTTATGTTTTATATTTTATTTCTTTTCTTTTATATTTTTTTTTTACTTTTTTATTTTTTCTTGGGTTTTTTGTTTGAAATATATGTAGGTATATTTTTTAAATTTTATTGTTGCAGTTTTTTTATTTTTTTTTTTGATTTCTTATTTTTTTTATCGTCTTGTTTATTTTTATTATTTTTTTAAAGAGCTGATAAAAATAGAAGAATAAAGTTTTACCTTTTATATTTTTTAGTTTTTTTGCCTAGTTTACTTTTATATTATTTATTTTTAATTTTATATTTTACTTTTTTTCTTTTATATTTCATTTTTGCTTGTTTATTTTTATTATTTTCTTAAAGAGTTGATAAAAATAAAAAAAAAGTTTTCGTTCCATTTTGGCCGGTACCTAGAGGATGGGAAGTTTTGGCAACAGAGAAGCAAGTAGGGGAGTTTAGCCAAATATATGTGTGTGTGTAGCTTTTTGATTTATTTATTTTATATTTTAGACTATGAACACTGTTTTTGGATTGGCTTTCTGACTCTTTATGTGATATTTTCTTGAGATACTTTCTTTATTTTTTTTCTTTAACGTGTGCTAAGGCCACTCTTTAGATACACACACATCTGTACAAATAGTACTGTTGTTTTTGTCATAGATTATTTATTTACAATATGTTGTTATTACTATTTATACAATAAATACTTACTAAATGTTTACATACACAATAGCTTGCCGATTCTAAGAAATCAACTTAATGTATTGGAAATGACTTAAATAAATAAATCTATTATTTGGCTAATCAAAGGGTAAACATAAGCACACAAGTTGAATATCTGATGAAAGTCAGTGTGATTGAATAGGGATTGAGAAGAAACTCAAGTACTAGAAAATAGAAAAAAATATTCTACAAATAACCAAGGCCACAACGAACCACAATACACATTGTCAACCAAATTTTCTTTTCTTTTACGCCTTCCGACGTAAATGAGCCCAACATTTAGCCGTCCGTTACCTCTGCAAATGAATAACCAATAATAAGTAGGATTTTCCAAAAGCTAATCAATCATACCCGTAGTCATTACCTAACAGGTCTGTGTAAGTTGAGTTGTAAGTAAAAATGAAGTAAATAAGCGTTCCAAGTCATTGTAAGTGTTCTGAGAAAAATATTATTTTGTTCCTAAAATTTTCATATGTATAAATATAGAAAATAACTTACATGGATACACTTCAAGGTAAACTAAAAAGCGGAAATGAAGGATTTACAGACAACAGCCCTACGAGTACAAGGGCAGTTAAGGAAGATCTGAAGACGATAGTTTGATACTACGTGTAACTAAAAGCTTATAGAGTCATAAGCAATATTTTAAAAACCGCTCTTCACCAATTTTTCTATAACATTAGCTTGACTCTGTCCTATTTCTCGCGTTCATTAATTTTGAATAATTTTTTAATATTTTTAACATATTAAAAAACCATAAAAGTCAAATCTCTGCAAATTATATTATTCGCCGCTTATTTTTGCCGATTTCGTAATAATCGTGTACTTCTTAGTTTGTAAGCAATGCAATTTTGAATTTGATGCTCGGTATTTGAAAAAAAAAATTTTAGTTAATGATAATCAAAAGCTAACGTCAAGTTAAAGCATACGCACTTATGGAGACATACTCCCTGTCATTGTTAAGTTATAGATTTAGTTAATATGTTAATTAGCATATGTGCTACGCTTTAGGATATGCCTTCGTTACACAGCACTAGGTACTATCACTAAGAAGAAAACCATTGTAGAAGAACCACGTTTTTGTCAACATATATTTTTATATATTAAATAAAACCTTTTCTAATACTTTGAATAAAACCTTATTAGTCATAACGACTATTTTAATCATAAGCCATGAACAAATATATAAAAACTAAACTAATCTAGAAGATGGGTAAATGGGTCCAAATAGAAGACAAAATAAAGACAAAATTTAAAAATGCTTGAACAAAACTTTAAAAAATAAAGAATGAAACAATAAAAAAAACATCTCAATGTCTTGTTTACAGCCATACAAATTATTGGAAGCACTTTGAATGTACTCCAATGCAAATTAACTAAGGACTAAGGAGAAATTGGATACCAAATTATTATTGCTATATAAAATATCAAGGAGACGCAGTTATAATAAGAACTACTGTAATTAAATTATCAAATAATGTTATATTTCCTAAAATAGAAACTTCTAAAATTACATAGAATGTTTCAATATAACTGAAGACGAGCTTCTGTCGCACAAATAAATGCGAACAGAAAAAACCAATCGTATTTTGCTGATTTCGTAATAATGTACACCATTCACTTGGAGTTAGTTGGAAAATAATGCCATTTTTAATTTGCTGCTCGGTATTTGAAAAAGAATTATAGTTAATGATAATAAGAAGCTCTATTTAAATTATATGAAGAATGTAAAATGGATGAACGTTTCATATGCAGTGGCATTACATAAGCTGCTAAGCTGTAAACGTGCCAAAGCAAATATATACGAGACTCCATCTAATACTAAATGGATTGTGGAATCAGCTGCAGACTTATTTTCCCACCGAAAATGAGACTGCCTGAAGCAGTGCGTTGTTATATCAAGATAGAGATAGAGATCGAGTTGGAATCGTGTATGGCTGCATATATTTCTACACCAGATAAGCGATATTGATTTAAGAAATTATAAAATATTATAAAAACTCAAAACTCATTTAAATAACAGGTGTTAACCTTGTTTTTATTTTTTGTAAGCTGCAAACAAAGGTCTAGCTTTCAAGAATTTTTTCAAAACGTCTTCACATTGCTTAAGACGCATAAGCTCTAAGAAATAGTAATAAGTTCTTTGAATTGGGGAGAAAGTGACTAACATTAATAAGCAGTGATACTGGTAGTAGAGATATAAGCGTTAACTTAAAACACTTTCAGTAGAATCAGCCTCTGAAGGGCTGGAAAATCTAACAAATTCATATCACTTCGCAAATTAGATTGCCGAAAGCAGTGCGTTGTTATATAGAGTTCGAGATGAACTGGTGTATGATTGCAGCAAATACTTTTCCAGAAAGGATACCATTTTTTTTTTTTTGTAACATCTTTTGTTTACACTTAATGCATGTGGAAATTTTCAAAGGTTTGTAACAATTATCTTCCTACGCATGGAGTGCTCTTGTAAACCCAACCCGTATCTGAAGTGACGGTTGAGTGTGTGGAAGCAAGTTGTACTGAATTAAAATGGAAAATGAGAGAACCATTTTATTTTGTAAGGCTCGGTTTGTTATAGGGCAGATATAATCGTGAATTTTATATATAAAATAATAACATTTAAACGTTTAGGATTTATAAAAACAATAATTTTTTATTATAAACATTTTTATATGTAAACAACCTCAAAAGATCAGGATTTTTTATTTTTTTTTTTTGAATATGGGGTTAGACAAATCTAGCACAATTGACCCAAAAGCAACGAGGTTGTTTTCGAAAATAAACAAGTTAATTCAAATATGAAATTTTTTCAAAGATATGAAATTAAAACCAAATCCATTATGTACATATATTTTTTACATAATAAATTTGGTTTAGATTAAAATAAAAACACAAACATAAATATAAGGGTCATTCCATGCCTCATCGACAAATTTTTTTTTTTACCTGACCCCCTTCGATTTCGCTAAAAATTTGCTTTTCTTCTTCTACCCCCCGAAAGAAATTTTTCAGAATTAATTTATAACATCATTATTTTCAGGCCATGGATTATCTTTTGAAGTGGCGTCGGCTGTTGTCGATTTTTATAATGACGACGAGTGTTATGCCAGGAAAAAAATATATATTAAATTTGGTTTAAATTAACATAAAAAAACAAACATACATACATATTTAACTTCTTTAATTTTTATTTAAACAATTTCATATTCCCAATTCAGTTAGTTGCCTGCTGCAATGACTGACATTGCAACACAGGGAATAAGGCAACTATGGTTTCCGAAAATTAAGCATTAAGGAAACTTTCAGTATATTAATCGTTTACGGAAGAACTAAATTATAATTTTTTTAGCGCATTCTATATATTGAGCGAAAGTAGAGTAGATTTAAACCGAACGTAAAAGTAACCTAATTTTTTTTAGAAAATTTTAACCAAGAAACGCAAAGATTATTAATAACATTTAAGAGAAATTATAATGGATCAGTTGTTCGAAAAGAAAAAAACAATTATCTTTAAAGCTTACAAAAGTTCACAAGTATTATAACCTGTTAAATAGCAAATATTTGTGAAATAAAAAGTATTTAATTAACATATATTTATATATGTATTTTATTTACAAATTAAGAAAATTGTTTCATGCTGCCAGAAGTGAAACAGTCGTTGAGGGAACGTCAAGAATATTAAACTTATACTTTATCCAAGAAATATGCTAATCGAAAATAGCGTAGATTACAACCGAACGTAAAACTAACCTCCTGTCTTCATTTTAGTTTTAGCACAGCACAAAGATTTTACGTCTCATCTAAACAACATAAGAAGAAAATTAACTTTTCTATGCGCATATTAATTATCGTAATATTAAACGTATACGACTTTTGACATGTTAGATAACGCATATTGTTAGTTTGTTTATAAATCATTGGGAAAACTCTTACTATAAGTCGTGATAATGAAAAATGTATTGAAGCTTTCAGGATATTAAAAGTATACAAAAGTCCATAAATGCTTTCGTAATATTACAAATATTTAAATACATTATATTGTGGGATACAACGACTTAATGAATCGTGTTCAACTCTTTTCGTACAGATTATAAACAAGCCATAGAAATTTATAATATTTCATACATGCTTTGTTTTATAATACAGAAACAGATTAAATTGTCCTTTTGTAATATATGCAGATTTCAAATTCTAATTTTAGAATCCTAGCAGATATAGAAAATGAATATAGGAATATATTAATCGTCAAGGCGTTGTGTCAACTTGATGTATATAATTTCAAATAATTCATAAACTATCGACAATATAAACAAACCAAGCAAAAATTATGACTTTACACTTCTTACTAACATGAAAATATGTTCACTCTTTACTTCCAGAGAATTAAATATCTCAATTAGATATTGTTTGTCTACATACAAAACTCGAAAGTATGTAGAGCATTGCCGTAGCTTACACTACATGTTACATTTGCCAAGCAAAATAAGTTGCATAAATTTAAATTAAAGGGTACTAACATACGATTATATGAATATTTCATGGCGACTTAATGAATCGTGTTCAACTCCATACGCATGTTTACCACATGACAAACAAAATTTAAATAAAAATAAACTTTTGTTTTATATAAACAAAACAAAATGAGCAGAAGAGCTCTAAACAAGATTATAGAAACTTTTTTCAAAATTGGCCCAATATACCTAGTTTAATGTGAACTAACTACTTTTGATTATTCAATTTTACGTGAGCTAATGTAAAATCACAAAAATTTAATTTTGTGAAAAAGGATATGTTTATAACTATATCTGCCTTGAAAAAGAAAAATAATCCAGAACCAACACAAGATATAACGTTGTGCGCAGCCTTTATAGACTAAATAAATACGTGTGTCGAGGCTGCTGGAAAGGAGACTACAACAACTTAGTGATACTATCGATATATCGATGGTTCCTATGTATCGATTTTACTATCGCTACCTTTGGCCGAAGCCTAGTAGCTTGCGGGGAATTCTGTAAATAGTAATCGAGTAATAATTCAGTTTGCGCAATTAAAGTCGTTCAAACTTCAACTAAACACAATGTTCATAATTTGGGAGAGTGTAGCACTGTATGCTAAGAAATTACACTTCTACGTCCAATTTATAAATTAACAGTGCTAACTGTTTGAAAATTTTTGCTCAGTGGATGGTATATGACACTCTAGGATCGTAATACTTGTACAGATATTAATACAGAAAACGTTAAGGAAATATCAAAGTTTAAAAAATAGTTTAAATTTGTTTGTTTTTTTTTGGTAATATGTATATGAAAATTCAAATGATTATACATAAGGGATAAAATAGAGCTTAGAGGATAATGTAGTATATCAGAGCAAGTCGCCAACAATAACAAAGACACACGCCGACTTCCAAACATTCCGCTGTGTCAACGTATTTCTAATTACGTTATGCTTAGAATAATTTTGTATAAATAGGAGACAATTATTTGAATAAAGACAATTATTATTCTGACGCCTAAGAAGGCACAAATCATATAATTTTCATTGAGGAGTTGTACATGGCGATCCTGCCATTAACACACTTGATGAAATCCCGCCATCCTGGTAGCTGATAGCTGGAATCCTGCCAACACAAAAATGCTGTAAAGCTAAAATGTTAGAATTTTTTTTTTTTGGAATTTTCACCAATGTAAAAGTAGACCGCTGACTTTAGCAGACTACGGGACAATAAGCAGACTGCGATATACCATACGTCGCAGACTGCAGAAATCCTGTTAGGTTTAAAAAGGCAGACTGCTACATTTTTTAAGTGGCAGACTGCTGAGATTACTTAAATAAATATTAGAACCCTAAAGTCGCCCGCCAAATAGCAGACTTGTCTCTGCTTAGGACATATTTTATCGTAAATGCAGGAGCCAACCAAAGAAGAGTTTGACTCTATCTTTGAAAGATGGAATAAATTTTTTAGAAAATAAAGGAAAAATTTTGTTTAAAGAAAATATAAGAATGAATACGAATATTGACTATTTTGTAAACACAGAAAGCGCATTGCCCGATGACCTCGATTACGAGGCTATAAATATTGTTGTTGAAAATTTAGATTGTGAAAGCACACTCGAGGCAATCTTAAAAGCTAGAAAATTAAGAAAATATAGTAAGAAAAAAAAAGAAACATTAATATGGTTAAAACATTATTGGAAATATATAGGCATGACTAGGGAACCAACCCTTGAAGATGTTAGATACCCAACAACACTTGTAGAAGAAGGTAGGAGAACCTTAATTACTTTAAACTTTATATAGAGCATAGAGGATAATATAGATTATACATAATTAATGGAAACAGAACAAAATCATAAACCTTGCGTATTAAGCTTTTTTTTAAATATATAAATTATGAAAAATAGATTAAAATTCTTGATACAAACACTAAAGAATTTCAATATCGCCGTAAAGAGTAGAAGAGGAATAGAAGAATTTTAAGAGACATGACGGAAAGTCGTTCCAAAATAACTGAGTTTGTTTTTCCGCCGGAGGCATAAACTTAAGAGAAAAAAATATTAACCCTAGTCAGTAGTACAGCCTTAGAACAAAACATGCTGCTGTTAGTACTCCAACGATAAAAATTTACAAGGAATGACTGAAATTAAAAAAAAAAAAAAAATTCAATAATAAATTAACAGACTTAAGGCAGTTGGAACAAATAGAAAAGAGCCGAAAAAAGAGATCTACGCTTCAGATTCGGCTAAGTCGCCGCAAGACGGCGAAATAATAGAGCCGGGTACATACCACGCTTGTTTCGACCGGTAGAGTGAGTTTTGGACCCACCGCTATTACGAACCGATGGGTGGCACAGTTTTTTGTATGATTTTAGGAATCGGTCTTAAACAGTCATTTTAAGAGTATTTTTCAAGACTCGAATATTCAACTTGTGTGCCAAAAAAATGCAATGACTAATTAGATCAACATCAGTTATAAGAAATATTTTCCATAGTCCTAACATACTAACAGTCTTAAATAGATTAAAACTACAATTTTCAAACAAGAAGATGTTTCGATAAAATACGCATTAGGGTGGACAAAAATGTTGTTTTTTTCGCTTAAATTGGGAAAAGAATTTTACTTGAAAAATTGCTGATTTTTATAGCGACACATTAATCAAATAACAAAAAAAATCCTTTGAAAATCAAATGTGCACTTGTCGCTTGCTAGATACCAACCGACATTTTTTTATTACTATAAGACTTTTCTGTTTGTTTTGTACATATAATTTCCAATTCTTTTTCGTAGGCGAACCTTTACGGCTGCTCCAAGAACATAAAAAAAGACCAAACAAAAAAAAAAAACAGTTCGACCCACCCTAATGCGCCTACATAAATGGAAAACTATGAAATACAGTACTACATTGCGGGGAAAAAGCCACTCAATGTTATCATTTGCTCTTAAAGATGCTACTTGTTATCTAATCTAATCTATCTATGTATCTACGCTATGAGGGTAGACATCAGCCAGTGATGTATGCAAGAGATTTTTAGAATGTTACTCCCTGTTCCATGTTTCAACATGCGATAAAGGAAAGTAACGTATACTTTGGAATTTGTACCGCACGCTGCACACCACTGACCAAAGTCAACAAATTTAAAATGTGTTGTAACTTAGAAAAAGAAAAAGTTACTTGATTTTGTACAGCTTCAATAATTTAATGGTGTCGCCGCACCGCCATCCGATGCCGCAGCTGTTGACGTTGACGACGTTACCATAAAGAGCATAGGCAATTGTAGCATAAATATTTGTTCATGATTAAGTGCCAAAGCTGTGGCAAAGTCTCGATTGTTATTGTTATTATTATTGTTGTTGTTGTGATATGAAACGCATATTTTATTATTACCGCAAAATATATTCTTATTCGCATACCAACGTCTTTGCGGTCGTAATGTTTGTATTGAATAACGATTACTATTGCTTGACGCACTTAATCTTGTCGCCGTTGGCCACTTATTCATTGAGCAAGTTTTATGATTGCAGTAGTAGCCATCATTAAAGCTCATATGCAGTCCTCGTCATTCATCCCATAGGCATTGTTGTTTCTGTCTCACGTAATAGGTGAATTGACTACATTTGCGACACGTTTTAATGCCACAACGATAGTTGGGTAATGCCGCCGATGAATCACCACCATTTTTGGCTTTACAATATTTAAGACCACAAGGATACCAACCAATACATGTTTCGAGCGTACAAAGGCAGGGCGCCCACAGACCACTTACCTCATTGCAACGTGAGAAAAGTGTATCAGGAAATTTCTCAGTGGCTGACTCGAGACTGGATATGGAGGAGCCTGAAAAAAGAATATGAAATAAAAAGAAAAAATTAAATAAGGAAAAATAAAGCAAGCTATTTGTTAAGGATATCTCAAGGGAGGTGAAGAGGGAATTAATTATTTTTTTTTTGGCATTTATTTTATATAAAGAAAAAGCCTTTGAATGCAGCGTAAGATTGTGGGTGGCTTGAAAATGAGCCATCAGTAAGCTTGTCGCGCGGTCAATGGACTGCTAAACTTTTTCCAGCTACCGCACAGGTACATAAGTGTAGAGAGATCAGGGATGGGGGTAAAGCTTTGCAAAAATCTTTTTTCCCCATCAGAAAATGGACACAAAATTAGATCGAGCAGACGAAGAAATTCCCTTCCCTTCTCTCTAAAATGGGGACGCTATTTCAAAGTTGATTTAAAATGCACTCACCTGGCAACTCAGCCCACGCCTTCAAATCTACACCCCGCACATATGTAGCATCAGCAGCTTCAGCGCATAATGTTTGCAGATGGCGTGTTATTGGCAACGAACGATTTAGATGAACCCACGATGTCATCGTAAATGTCTCCCGACCTTTATCCTCTTCAGGTGTGCGTATTGTGCTGGGATTCTTTTGACGCAATTTGGCCATCGCGTCCGATGAAATGAAATCACCTTTATTGAATTTCGTCACAAAACACATAACTTGATATTGACTTTGGCCACGTTCTTCTTCGCCCAACACGAGCGCTTTAACAATTTTGACTTCCTGTTATGGGCGAAAAGGAAAGAAAATACATAAAAGGATTTGAAATTATTGCCTTTAATATATAAATTTGAGTGGAAGATCATCAAAAGTCGGCTGCAGGACCTAAAACGCCCCGTTCTTGTAACCATTCTTTGCGAAATGAAGTTCTATTGTGCCTCAATCCGAGCTGGATATATTCAAGATCTCTTAACCCATTATTAGTGTAAACCTATGCGTACCCTTCATATACTATAATGGGTCCCATGCGTTTTTAAACCTCCAGCCGATATTTGAAGATTTTCATTGCATCATTTAAGGTATATACATAGTTAAATAAATATGTACTTACATTTCGGAAGTCTATGACTTGTGTTATAAGCGTACCATCGGTTTTTTGAAATTCTAAAGTAATTATGTCTTCACTGACATTGGAGGTGATGCTCTCTTGTATGACCTCACCGCCCTGTTAAATAAAAGAAATAAAAAAAATTTTTAAATTATTGGCATAACAGTTAGCTGATAACTATTTATTGGTAAGAAAGGAAATTGTATTTAAGAAAAACTGCCTATCGAAAAAACATAACCTAACAAAAGGCTGATTTTTAGTTACAAAGGCACGTTTTACGACCGAAACATTTGAACAAACTATAATGCAAGCTTTTATAAATGTTTTTCTAAAACTTCTGCTCTTAGTGGTATGCTCAACTAATTTCTCTGCGTTGAAGAGAGGGGACCACCTTAACCTAACAAATTGGCAGCTTTGATGAAAATCAATGGAGCCATTTTAAGATAGAATTTTTCACTTTTTCTATTTTTGTAAGCAATTCTTCGTGTTTGTTTTATTTCATTTTATTTTATTTTATTTTCTAAATTTTTTTCTAATTCTTTTTTTTTTTGTTTTATTTTATATTTTATTTCATTTTATTCTAGAAAAATTATTTTTTGATACCGTCTACTGCTTACCATGTGAGATGTCCAATTAGACCCTTTTACTGTTGTAGTTTAAAAAACAAAGTAATTATAAATTGTGAAACAAAAAATTTCTTTTGAGAAATATTGAGCCTAATGTCTCTGTGGAGAAGATTTCTAGGTATTATTTTTGGAACAAATTAGCACTCAAATTGCACCTAATTCCTGGTTGATCAAATTTGAAATGGTTCAGGCTAGTGAAATATTATTTTCACATTTCGACAGTGGCTGGCATTTCGCACAAAATGAATGTGATTATATTAATTGTTCTTTTTTTTTTCTTACTTAATTCCTAACAGACACGTGTATGGATGACAAATACTTACTATACATATATATGTATATATGTATGTATATTTTCTGTCATATTACTCACAAAACCGGATGCACATCAATTTTGTTGTACGCCATTCAATTAGCAAAGAATCGAAAGCTTTTTATTTTAGTTTCTCACATTTTATATAATTTTCTAATTTTTTAACATTGAAAGTAACTTCCATAAGCACTTTTAAAATATGGCAATAATCGCGCACAACTTAAATTCTGCCAGAGGACAGCAAACAAAGGAGACCGGACAAGCGTGCGCTCGTTTCAAGTGTTAGCTGAGTACTGAACGAAACCAGAATGGTGGGTTATACTGTAGCATACGATATACGACCGTGTCCAATAACTTATACAAAGTATTTTTTAAAAAATCAAAATAACTGGCTTATGAAACAGTACTCCGCGTAATAGAATATTTATTGAGACGAGACTGATGAGAAAGCAGATTTAAAAAAATTGTCATATAGTTAGTTAGTGACTGAAACATGAGTGGGCTCAAATGGATTAAACCCAACAAGCAAAAGCAGAATAGACATTTGAAAAGTGTATAGAAAAATCCATTAACCCTTTGGGGATCATTTTTATCTGAATGTCTGTCCGTCTGTATGTTTGGGTTATATTTCTACAGTCGACCCCTGTTTTTAGCGTCGACTTAAAATAAATAAAAATAAATAAATAAATAAATATTTAATTTTTTTTATAGTTTTAGTAGCTTTTATTTTTAGTTTTTTACTTAATTTTTTTTTGCTTAATTTTTTTTTTTTTTTTTAATTTATACCTTTAATTTTTTGCTTTCTTTTTGTTTTTGTTTATTGTTTCTCTTAATTTTTTTTTTATTATTTTTCTTATTCGCATTTTATAATAAAATTTTTTTTATTGTCATTTCTTCAAATTAAATTTTTTTATTGTTATTTTTTTTCTCTTTTTTATCCTTATCTTAAAATTCATTCTTTTCTAAGACCTCAATATATCCAAAACAAATAAGATTTAAATTGAGATGAGCGGTTCACAAACCAGCTTAGCTTCTACATACTTGCTTGCCTCATAAATATTTTACAATTATGTCAGCAGCTGTCGATCTCAAATTGTTGTTTCTATAATTTCAATTCTAAGTGAATGGCATTTTAAGCAGACCTAGACTCTTCGTTTGATTAATTACCTTGGAAACTGTGACAACTGCAATTATAAATTCTATGCATTGGTGGGATCACAGTTAAGCATATCTACGATTACCCTAGTCAGAAAAAGTTTTAGTTTCGTATTAGAATTTTTTTCTGACTGTGCTCAAACTAGTCCAAAAGCGACCTAGCCTTCACCAACTAGGGAGCATAGTTTTGTAACTATATGTATTTCTGGAATGACCAAAGTTGGAAAAGTCTCAGTTCAACTTTTTTAATTTTAATGATTCCAATGGTGTTTTTAATGTTGGGGTACATGTTTATTCAAATTCAATTTGTTTTTGTTTTGCTGAGAAATGTCTAAATTTGTAAAGTGATTTTCACATGAGATGCAACATTTTTTTCTAAAGTTGTATGTCATTTTGAAAACCACTGGAGTTATTTTTAAGAGCGCACTCGCAATTTTTAAATCTGGTAGCCCTCATGTTTTCTGTCACAACTGACAGCAAGAATCAATCAAACACGTGAGCGGACATTGGAAAAGGAAAGAAATAAAAAGATATATATTTTTGAGCTAGAAAATAGTACTTATGACATTATATTATTACAAGTGTAGAACCAGAACTAGTGACACATACATACATACAAATGAAGCGTGTGAAAAGAGCGAAAAAAAATTGAATAATTAGGAAAACACTGCAGATTAATAGAACTCTATAAATAGCGGCAAACTAACTGCACTTTAAGTGATGTACTTTAGGCGTTGCCAGATAAACGAATGCAATAGTTAAATGACTTGCTGAAAAGCGAAAGCACAGTTCAGGGTTGTTTGTTTTCTTGCCTACATGCAATAAGATTTATATCATATACTTGCACACTTCACACGAAAATTTCAGGGCCAAGAAGGCAAGGTAATCTTGTGCTTAAAATATGTGCAAGCTACTCAATGAACTTTAAGTGTAAAGATTATTTCCAAACAGTAAATATACAGTTGTAAGATGGAATAAGTAGATTTAAAAGATTGTCTAAGCTTTGAGGGGGCGAGTAGGTTTTTTTTATTTTAATTTGAGATTTTTATTTTTTTTAGAGAGTAGGTCGGGGGTGTGCAGAGCACGGTTTAATAGGGACGATCTTCACTAAATTATTATTAATTTATTATTATTTAAATTATTTATTTTATTGATTGGGGGCGAGCCCTGTTGGCTCTTAGGCCTTGTACGGGATTGGCTTGCTCAATTTCGTTGTGAAAACCCCCCTTTGGGTTATGCTGCAATAAACTATATCTTCAGAATATTTCATAAGCTGGTTGCGAATTATAAAAAGGGTGCGCAAATGAAATAAACGAAAGAAATTGCTTAAGTCGCTTAAACAAAGATGTTAGGAAGAGTGTTTCACAGAATTTTGCGACTAGTTGTAGTTATAGGACGTTGAAATTTGACGGTTTAAGTAATTGATTAATAGTTATATGACTCAGACCGACATTTAACTATTGAACTTTTTCACAGTTTTAATATTTATTTGAAGCGGAAACGACCATATTTATTTAGGAAAAAGTATCGGTTCCTTACTTCCAAAGCTGAAAATGGATAGAGTCGGACATAGGATGAAACCAAACGACTTTATTATGCCGGATTCCGTGGGAATTCTTGGAGACGTTTCCTCAATTTTTATTTTTATTGGAAGGCAATTAATGATTTCTTCGTGTTGCCCATTAAATTAAGTAGGTATTGGTTTTAATCAAAATCCTAAGGAAATAAAAAAATTAAAATACTGCAGCCTAATTTATGTATACACATACTTACATACATACAAAACATAAGATAAGAGCAACGGAGTAGCAAGCATTTGTTGAAAAAGTCGTGCAGGTGTGAAAAGTTTTTGGCCGTTACAATAAGAACAATGCTAACAAACACGAAACCTTTGGGGAGTATTAATGCGGTTACAAAAAAAACAAGGCCAAGTGTCGAATGCGGTTACATTCCCAATAAAAACAAGCGCAATGAATGCACATGAGGTACAGTAGGATACAATTAGAGCTACACAAAATAACTATAACTTTTTTGAGAGACAATTAAAAACATACATATCTACTAATTTACTGTCTGAGTACACATAAGACGGGCATACATACTTATATGTACTACTTTAAACACATTCTTCATCCACTTTTTGAGATACATACATAACTAATTTTTCCAAAGAAACATATACGAAAAATAAATGACTTTCTTTGTGCCTACTTTCATTAGGCGTGACATGCTACGCACGGATGGACGTTATTAGAATACTGAAACGCTGAATGACCAAAGCATAACAACACATTAATTATGTACGAACGCTGTCGAGTGACGAGGTTCTGGTTAATCATTATTCAAGTAATTTAAAAGTGAAATAACAATTGATTCTATGTGTAGGTAACTTTGGGTAACGAGAAAAATCTGAATTCCAATGTGCGATAGCCAAGGGCTGTTATTTGAGTATAATTATGTTTATTCCACATCTATGAGTGACGACGATAACGACCATTGACCGAACTAGTTACTTCTAAAACTGCTTTGTTTCAAGTAAAAATGAATCCTCTTGGGCAAGAAATTTCGAAATTCCTGACTAAAAGCTAAATCTTAGAGGCTAAATTCATATAAAAAATCCATGACGCCTACTCACATATTTGTTTAAAGCCAAGTTTAGTATCAACAAACAACCTGTCTTAAAATATAGTAACAGAAAAACTTTGACTGGATATTTACCCATAAAGTTTCATTCTGTTTTGAGCTGGTTGAAAAATGTTATATATGATAAACTAATATCGGCTGAGAATATTATTTTTTGTTTTGTAATAAAAAAATGTATTTAACGCTTGCTGGACATTTTCATAGATGATATTTTTTCTATCAAGGATTCACGCCATAGTTTTCCAAAAGTGTATAAAGTTGGTGTAGCGCTCAATATAAGTTACAGTAAATCTTTGCAAATCGCAGTAAGTTCAAGGACAATACATACGTCCTAATAGGTATGTAGGCCATAGTTAGTTTTGAACGAAAAGTTGCAAAAGTTGTCTCTGTGTAAACAAATAAATTTGCAAAATGTTACAATTGAACGTGAATATTTAGAAAACATTCTACCGGCTTCCCAGGCATAAAATTTCATCACGTGCGCCCACTTTCTTATGCCCATAGCGAAGTGCCATTGAAATGTTCTTGAACTTCAGCCAAAAAGTATGCAAAGGCTTTAATGTTATGCTGAAATTCTATGTAGTTTAAAGCAAAATTTAAAAGAACTATTTCGGCTGCTCTCTTACGGTAACATAATGCGGCGAATAGTGTAGACTTTTTATTTGATTCCTTTGGAGACATGCGCATGTTTGGCTTTTGCCGCAATCAGCTGAAATTTTATTTATTGTTTTGTTGTTGCATTTCTTGCTTTGTAAATTTTCATACACATGGAGGAATTAAATCAAGTGGAAGCACTAAGATGATTGCCCCTGGGGTTAGGGGTTTAGAATATGCCCGCGGAGGCATACCGGTCGTAAGAGGCGACTAATATGCACAAAGGTAATGATGTGCAACTCGATGGTTGATCCACGGATGTGATGCCACTCACCTCTCATTACCCGTCTTCTCTTTATTTTCGAAAGGAGGGATGACATGACCTAGAAGGTTACATTGGTCATACCAAATCGCTACTGGCCACAGGACTGGCATTTCGACAACACTCCCCAAAACCTTCGGGGAGTGATTTTGTTGAACAACAACTTAGCTGATTGAAGGTTTTTTTTCTGAAATTTCGACAGTATAGTAATTTCTCAGTATGATTTCAAAAATCCGCCTACGAATTTAAAGCAAAGTTCATGGAAATGGATGGAAAGTTGAATGTATTTCACCCTGTAAAAATGTGTATTGATCATACAACTCTTTTGTTCAATTGCGAGTGGCTGGAATATGTATTTGCTTATTTGATTTGAATAAACAAACAGGTTCTTTGTTCTATGCAACGTATCTATCACACCGTAAATGAGCAGAAATGCTAGCTTTGGCAGCGGGAATGTTAAGATACGCCCACGAAGTTGGGTACAGTATCTAGCTAGTGGCTAGATAAAGAAACAGGTTTACGAGTGTACTACCGCATTGGAATGTTCTTCTTTGCACCTGATGAGATAATACTATAGTTAAAATATGTATGTAAATAAAAATTAATAATGAAATAATACAAAATATTAAACATAGAATTAAACCCACTTGATTTTGTACGTTGATCAGCAATTGACTCCGTGAATTCAGCAAGAGATTCAAAAACAGAATCAAAATGAAGTTGAATTTAACTCCACTCTGCATACGTGGCACTACGGACAGTGGACAATGAACGCTGCTGCTGCCATTTCCAATCGCACTCAGACACATTTTGTTAAATTTTTTTCGTTTATATTCCAACTAGCACAAGACTATGCGAATCGGTCACATGCGATTTTGTACTAAACTTGCAAGCACTTTTATATTGCACTCATTGCTGTTGCTTTCGTTTCACATTTTATATTATTTAATTTTCAACGCACTTGAATTTCAGCATACCAATGCATTTTCTCAAATTTCACAAAATTTTATTTCAACTTCCCACCAAATTTGCTGCTGCTATTGAAGAACTTCTATGCTATAAGAAACCACGTTGCAGACATCGTGCGTTTTTTTTATTTGCCGACAACTTAGTAATTTTTTTCTTATCAGATTTGACTTGCTAAAAAACGTAAAAGGCTTAACACATATTTTTGCTATACATTTTCTTTAGTATATTTTGTCAGCCAACGAGCGTACTAATTTTATAGACATCTTATTTATCCGCCATGTTTTAAAAGACTGACAGAAAAATGAGTATGAGTATGCCATGGCAAAAGCAAAGAAAAGCCAAAACAAAGTCTCCAAAAAAGCAAAGTCAATTTTCTGCCTTGGAAACGTTCGGAAAGTGTTTTATGAGGAATCTGATAAAACTGCTAACAAAGAGGAAGCTGATAAAAATTACATAATTCCGCGAACGCAGTAAATGTCAAATACGTGGTACAGATTTTGACAGCTAACAGCTGTTTCTATACTTTTTGTATGTGAAAATCCAATTTGTAGCAAAAACATTTGATTGGAAAGCAAAAATTGTTCTTAATTAAAAGTTTATTTAGTTTTAACCATTAATAGTAGATTATTTTCATCACAACATGTTAACGTTACGTGACAGACAAATAAGTGAGTTGTTCAACTATAAACAAAGGCATTTCGATGAACTGCCGCTGCGACATGCAGACATGATAGTGCAAAAAAAAAAATAAATACTTATTCAAAAAACTCCACGTATTAAACAAATTCAATTGAAATGGAATTTCTTTTCTTTACAGACGCTATAAAGCAGATGCTTAATTTGAATGCGCAACAACCGAAAGCCTTGGCAGCAGAACCAGTATGGAAAATACTCATCTTTGATCGGGTGGGGCAGGATATTATATCGCCAATTATTTCTGTTAAAGAATTACGCGAATTAGGCGTAACATTACATGTGTAAGTATATGCCTTACAAAGTACTTAATTTCTTTAAGATTTTAATGCATTAATTTCATTATTCAATTCTAGGCAACTACATTCCGACCGCGATTCCATACCAGATGTGCCTGCCATTTATTTTTGTTTACCTACTGATGAAAATTTAGATCGTATACAACAAGATTTTGGCAATGGTTTATACGATGTTTACCATCTCAACTTTTTAGCACCTATTACACGTCAAAAAATTGAAGATTTAGCTGCTGCAGCTATTCAAGCTGGCTGTGTTGCCAACATACATCGCGTTTACGATCAATATGTGAATTTTATTAGTTTAGAAGATGACTTTTTTATATTGAAACATCAAAAGAGTGAACCATTATCTTATTATTCTATAAATCGTGCAAATACGCGCGATGATGAAATGGAAGCGCTAATGGATTCCATTGTCGATTCACTATTTTCTGTATTTGTCACTTTAGGCAATGTGCCTATTATACGTTGTCCACGCAATAGTGCTGCAGAAATGGTAGCGCGTAAATTAGAGAAAAAGTTGCGCGAAAATCTTTGGGATTCACGCTCTAATCTTTTTCATATGGATGCTACGCAAGCAGGTGGTGGAGTATTCAGTTTTCAACGTCCTGTACTGCTGCTATTGGATAGAAATATAGATTTAGCTACACCATTACATCACACATGGTCGTATCAGGCGTTAGTGCATGATGTGCTAGAGTTAGGACTGAATTTGGTGTATGTTGAAGATGATGCCACAACAAATACAGGTAAGTAGCCTATTGCTTACGTTTAAGTATGCATACTCAACGTTTATAAATCCTTAGGCACACGCAAAAAACCAAAAGCTTGTGATCTTGATCGCAATGATCGTTTTTGGGTGACATACAAAGGTAGCCCGTTTCCCACAGTTGCCGAAGCGATACAAGAAGAGCTGGAGTCATATCGCAATTCAGAGGATGAAATTAAACGTCTCAAAACTACAATGGGGATTGATGGTGAAAATGAGGTGGCTTTTTCCATGGTCAACGATACCACTGCACGTCTTACGAACGCTGTAAATTCTTTACCACAATTGATGGAAAAGAAGCGTCTCATCGATATGCATACAAAAATTGCTACAGCTATATTGAATTATATAAAAGCGCGCCGCCTGGATTCATTTTTCGAACTGGAAGAAAAAATCATGTCAAAGCAAGCACTCGATCGACCACTGCTCGAATTGTTAAAGGATCCTGATTTTGGTTTGCCTGAAGATAAATTACGTCTATATATTATCTACTATATTTGTGCGCAAAATGTGCCTGAATATGAATTCGAACGTATGAAAGAAGCATTACAAGAAGCGGGCTGTGATCTATCACCGCTGGCATATGTGCAACGTTGGAAGGGTATCATAAATCGTTCGCCAGCATTAAATCAGGCTGTACAATATGAAGGTGGTGGCACGCGTACGGTATCCATGTTTTCGAAACTAGTATCGCAGGGCTCATCATTTGTAATGGAGGGTGTTAAAAATTTGGTTGTCAAGCGGCATGTAAGTTTTCAAAGTATAGAGATTTAAAAAGAAAATGTACTCAATACTCATTTTTCCATTATTTCAGAGCCTTCCAGTTACTAAGCTCACAGAGCAGGTCATGGAATGCCGCAGTAATTCTGAAACCGATGATTATCTCTACTTAGATCCGAAACTTTTAAAAGGTGGTGATGTGTTGCCAAAAAATCGTGCACCATTCCAAGATGCTGTCGTCTTTATTGTGGGTGGTGGCAATTATATTGAATATCAAAATTTAGTAGATTACATCAAACAAAAGCAAACAGCAAATGTAAATAAGCGCATTATTTACGGTTCATCTACGTTAAGTAATGCAAAACTCTTTCTAAAAGAGCTATCTGCATTGGGGCGTGAAATACAAGCGCCCGTATTAAGTTAGGAATGGCAAATGAAATATGACAAAATTCATGCCAAACTAAAGTGCTGTTGAGCGGTGAAAAAATAACTGAATAGTAGAAAGTGTTGTGCTTTCCCTAATTCTTGCTTTGTTTATGTCTAAGAGATTTGGAAATTGTATTCTATCTAAATTAGTATATATTTTATGTTTTTAATTTGTGTAACAGTCAACGCTGTGACATTTTACTGTTACCTTGTTTTTATTGTTCTCACTTTGTTTAAAAATTACATTATTTAGAGCAAAAGTTAATCTATATGCTATAAATTAAATGCATTGATATGTTTATTTTAATATTTCAAAAATCACGCCTTATATGACAAGAGTGTATGTAATTTGATAAACGAAAAATCACTTTTTAATTCTTAATATGAGAAAGGGAGTTATCACATAAATAAATATGATATGTAGCAAGTACTGTGAAAAGAATTGTCTATTCAATTTATATGCATGTCTCTATGGTCATAAGCAATAACAGCTTAAGTAGTCTTAAGAAAAAGTGAGTATTTTGACCTAGTCTTCCGAGAGTATTTATGATCCAGCAAAATTTTTTAGTTCATCTTAAGATAATCATCCCAGAAGATAACTACCGAGAACATGCGCTGATTTAACTCTGACCCAGCAGGATTTCAATCTGGATACCGTAAAAGGTAAAACTCTTACGATCCCTACAGTATGTGGCTTTTACATCTCAACCACTACTTCTCAACTTCAACCGCCTAGCACCTCGTCGACTTTATTTCATACCTAAAACACTGTCGTAATTTGTTAACAAGCCAAGCTACTATAAGCATACTTTACAATGTAAAGTTTACATTCATGTTGTTTTTGGTTTAACTTTACATTCATTATATAGTTATGCATTTAAAGCGCCTCATACCGTCACCATTTAGCTGCACCAAACTTGTTGCCATAAAAAATTAAATAACTATAATTGTCAGGTAATTTGAAATGTGAAAACTGTCAGTGTCACATCAAGTTCACATTTTTAGGACTACAAGATGTAAACTGCAATGCAACTCCGTACGTTACAAAGTAAGTGGTAGCCAAACCATTAAGCTTTCTTGCATTGCGGATATCAGACTAGCTCGTCAAATTGTTTATGGGCCTGTGTGTGACGCGAATGCCGCATAGTCGAAGTTCGTTTTGGAATTTTTCAATTCGACTGAAATTGGAACTTTAATGCATTAAAGTTCCAGGTAAGCGTAAGCGTAGCTCAACGAAGCGCAGCTTAGTTTTTTTTTTTTTTTGTGTTGGTATGTAAGTTTGTGTGTGTAGGATAAGTCACACACAAAAATATCTACCATTCCACTTATCCTTTGGGGGATTTTAAGTTATGTGATTGCGGTGGCAATTTTTTTTTTCGAGCGTAGGTAATTCATTGGTGCATTTTTCTAAAATAGCTAAACTCTCACGCATGCTCCTAGATCAATTTAAAATTGTACAAGGTGTCTCGAAAAATGGTGCAAGATGTGCCTCGCCTCGACCACTCATACATACATATGTATGTATATATTTTAGAAACGTTGATATAACTAGGAGCTCTTCCACATATCGAGAAGGTCTTTAAGAGTGAGGAGGAGCGAGATAGAGAGAGTGTGAGAGATGTTTTATAAGAGCGGAGCCAAAGCGATTTTGGTTTTAGATGAGTTTGTGTCAAGAAGAATGTGAAAAGGTGGCTGATGTCATATTGGAACGCCCACCTTATAAGCACACATTGGATATGAAAGGAGCTAATCTGGTGGCTCTACGTCTTATCCAATATACCTCTAATTTTCTATGCGATCTGCTAAACTCGGCGTACTTTTCACTCAGAACTATCGAAGTTGATTAAAAACGCCTCTTTGGATCACCCTGTATGCTTGTTTTTTTTGTTTTTTTTTTTTGTTATCACGCTGTATTTTAATTGTAATACCAATGTTCTAAATGTTGTTGCAACATGTTGTTGGTTGTTGGTGGTATATCAGCATTTAACACTTCATGCCATGGCGTTGCCAGCACATTCCACAAGCGTGATTAACTCTTTAAATGGAATGCGGCAAGCGTAGTGCATTTTTTGGTCCTATTACCGATCATCCAGAATATGTACGAGAAAAGTGTGAAATCTCAGTGGCGCATTGTTGTTATGCCGACATGTGTTGTCGGCATAGAGTTGTTGTTGCCAATGTTGACATATGTTATAGTTGTTGCTTTGTTGTTAAATATTTTGCAGTTTTATATTCAGATTGTCGTTGGTATGACACTGTAGGCTCTTCTCGAGAAAATTTCCAAAAAAATTGTAGGGAGGATAGTCAGCATGCGAAAAGCTACTCGTTTCATTCTGGAGAGCAATGTGTTGGTTAAGTTCTTCCACCGAAATGAGAAGAGAACTGCACAGCCGAGCATGTCTATGATAAAGTTATGCTAATATGGATATCCAACGGAAGCTATTTTAGATACGCCCTATTGTAATAAAAAAAATGCAAAATAGGGTTACCATCTAAGGTTGTCAGTTATCTTAAATTATATTGATGGCACTTACACATATACATACATATGTATATATCTGAGTAGGTTTGATACCATGTTCTCAATAATTTTTTTTTTGCAATTTGTCTACTTTCATCACACTGTGCGTTTCTGTTGATTCTAGTGTTCAGAACATTTCCTTTTCAAGCAATTTAATTGGAAATTTTAAGCGCAATCATATTATGCCCAAGAAATTAAGAAATTGTTGCCGATTTTAAAAACACCCTTACTCACACACTTCCACCTTTTCTAGCTAAATGAGTCATTAATAACTCATTAATCATAAATTACTTGAAGGTCTTTCATGTAATTAGATTTATTTTAGTGAAATGAAAGATGAACACTAACTTGAATAAAATAAAATAAAATAAAAGACAATAAAATAAAATAAAATAAAATAAAATAAAATAAAATAAAATAAAATAAAATAAAATAAAATAAAATAAAATAAAATAAAATAAAATAAAATAAAATAAAATAAAATAAAATAAAATAAAATAAAATAAAATAAAATAAAATAAAATAAAATAAAATAAAATAATATAAAATAAAATAAAACAAAACCAAATAAATTAAAATAATATAAAGTAAAATAAAATAAAACCAAATAAAATAAAATAAAACCAAATAAAGTAAAATAAAATAAAATAATATGAAACAAAATTAAATTGAAATAGTAAACTAAAAATAAAAAAGAATAAAATAATACGAGAGAGTATTTAAGGTCCTCAAACTAGGCTGCAACACTTGCTCCTTAGAAAACTGTAACATAGAAGGTCCTCAAACTAGGCTGCAACCTTTGCTCCTTAGAAAACTGTAACAAAGAAGGTCCTCAAACTAGGCTGCAACACTTGCTCCTTAGAAAACTGGAACAAAGATTTGAAGCTCGAAAGATAGTAAGAGACCACTCTAATATAAAGAAGAAACCTCAGGCAGGGATTACAATACTATGTCTTATTGTACAGGACTAATTTAAAGAAAAAATTAAACTCTTTTTTTTTTTCAAAAAAGCGGTCACACATCATCATCGTTGTTGTCCCCATGGTACCGTTACAAACTCTCATTACTTGAGCGCAACTTGCCAACGGTTGTTGATGGCAAATCGCCTTAGATTTTATTTTGTTGAAATTCAACATTCAAATTCATCTCTCTTACGAAAGTTCAATTTTTTTAATTCATCACCAATTTCTTTAAATTGTATTTTGTGTTGTTCTCGTTTTTCATGTTTTTATATGCTTTTTTTCATTTTGTTTGAGCTTTGCTTTTTCATCATTTGCAATTTTCATTTCAAAGTTTTTTGTTGTTTTTATATTTTTGCTTGCCATTTTATCCAGCGCATCTACTTACACGTCCTTTATGCTAGAAGACCACGATGCTTTGCTATTGGTATTTTTTGTAATGTGTATTGTGGATGGGTGGCTGCTTTCGGCTAGGTGCTGTCGGCAAAGCACCTCTGCCACTGCAACAGCACTACATCGTCAGAGCAGTGTTGACCTCGTGCCACCGTCAACCAGGGTTGTTAACGAGGTATGTGAGGGTATTCATGGGCTTAAGAGATCCGTCGTTTTCGAATTGCACAGCTTATTTGCAGCTTAGCTATTCGCACGTCAGTCGCTTTCACAACCATTTTCCGCTCTTCACACATTTCCATCATCAATCATTCCACCAGTTATCAGCTTTACAAAGTTTACCACTTAGAGATATGTGACGTCGAGCGGTGTGGGCTTCGGACTCGAGTTAGCACCTCGGCCTCTATACACACCACGACAGACCAACAACACACACACACAATGTTTACGGACAACTTTTGGTGCTGTCGAAATGTTTTTGCACAAAGGCGTGTGTGTGGGGGTGTTTGCGTTGCACTGGAGAGAAATGGCGTGCACTTTTTTTTGTGAGTTCAGTTGATTGAGTTGGCGCTTGCGCCCTTCAACTTTACTCTTTTTGTGTTTTTGCTTGTTTTTTTATTTAACTTAAGGTTGACGGCCACAAAGCCTTTCGAGAAATTTTCGAGGGCTTTTTTACGGCCCTTTTTATTTTCATCGGTTTACTGATATTTTATTTTGACTCATAGTTGTTGGTTGTTGTTGTTGATTTTCAAAGTAATGAGAAATTATAACATTTTGTTGTTTTTGAGTTTGTTGGAATGAGAGAATTTACCTCTCACTCCGAATTTGTTATTCTTCATTTTGCATTTGCATTTAGTTGATTTACTGCAATTTGGGAGGGGTGTGCAGTCAACCCTTGCAACCAATGGGGCAACGGACCGCTGGTAGAACGCATTTTGTAGGTTCTATTTATTTGATTGCGTAATGAAAATGCTTCTGTGAATTACAGAAAACCGTGTATGTAAATGGAAAAAGCTTCAATGAAAATGTGTGAAATAGTTTTGCTGGCTTGTTGAGTGAAACAAATTTGTACAGCTTTGGTGGTGGATGTTTATTGTAAGCATTCGGAGCTTTTGCAAGCTTTTTGACTTTTTTTTTGCATATGAAATAGGATGTGCAATATTCAGAGAGAGAGAGAGAGAGAACTGAACACTCGTACAAGCATTTAGTCGCCTCATAGGAGATGCTCAAACAAAAGGAATCACTTCAACCTAATTAAAAGGGAGCTAAACTCTCATCTCAACACAAGCTTTAGAAATATTTTTGCAGCACAACAACAATAAAAATGTAGTATACAAATTATACTTTTTAAGCATTGTTAAATTACTTTCTTGTGCAGGTTTGAGGCCCGTAAGGATGTCCTTTTATCGTGTTGGAATTCGAGCTTTCACCGCATGTCCTGTTAAAGGGCTAGTTTGAGTTCTTGCAAGACAACTTTTACAACTAGGGAAAATGTCATTGTGCGAAACTTACCGGTTCATAAGGACTGAGAAAGACCAAAGCTTCAGCCAAGACGAACCCAGAACTATGTATTTCACCACTCCAGTTGCATGAAGGCTGAGGAGGTGAAATTATCGAGTCATTTCCTGCTGAGCTCTAAAGTACTCACTCTTAGGTACTTTGTTCTTGGGTTACTCAGTAATTAAACCCCAATTTTTCACAGATCCAAAGTATTGCAAAGACCTCCCACTGATCTCTTCGAGAAGGGCTACTTACATAGCGCCGAAAAAACGTCTTAAAACCATCCCAAAAACTGGATGATGAATGCTATCCAAAGCAAGTTAAAAGTGATTCAACGACATTACTTGATTCTCACGAGTCTCATGCTTATTTTTGCTTGCTATACAACACATAAATATTTTTACAACAAAAAAAAACTCAACTCAAACTCATTCAATAAAATAAAATGAAAATTTCTTGGAAAAGTTACAACTACAAAAAGATCTCTTTTAATTAACACTTAAATACGAAATTGTGAAGAGTGATTGAGACGATGAAATACCGTTGATGGCCGATGATTATTCATAAACCACGAGGAATGTTCACAAAAAAAAAAAAAAAAATCAACAAAAACAAGATGAGTGAAGTAAAGGAAGAAGCAGCAGCAGCAGTAACTTTACTACCAAAAGACACTTAAACCACAGAGGATTAAGCACACAGTGATGGCTACCCAGGGAGTTGGATATAAATTTCAAAAATATTCCCAAACAAAAAACCAAAAAAAAAAAAAAAAAATTAAACAAAAACAATTAAATGTAACAACAAATATGTTAAAGTAGCTCAGTTATCAATTATATGCGGCTCATTCCACGCCAAATCGAACAATAAAAAGTTAAATGATAGTGAAATACAAATCGATGATGGCGTTCAAATTTCAGCACAGACCTGTGTAACTTTTTCAATTTAGAGATAATTCTATACAATATACAGAAATATTTTCGAATATTGGAAAAGTTATTTTGGAAAGTGAAAAATTTTGTGCTTTCAAAAAATAATTAATGTTCCGAGTTTGAAAAAAAAAAATTGTTTTGGCTGTAATTTGTTTTTAATCAAAAATTGTAGTTTTTCCAAAGAAATAAATATTTTTTAAATCTAAATCTTTTTTTTTTAATTCTACACTCGTAGTTTTGCTTAATATGAGTTAATAAATAAGCGATTCTCCTTTAAATAATATTTTCTAATATATATTAAAAATAATATATTAAAAATGTTATTAAAAAAAACTTATGTTTAAAAAATAGTTGATTCTCAAATAAAAAATATAATAATTAAAAATATAATTATTTTAACTTTTTTCTTTAAAATTTTTTTTCCCACAAAATTTTTTTTCAAAATTAAATTTTTTTCTTTCCATATTCCTAGATATAATTTTTTGGTTTTCTTAATTAATTTTTTTCTTTTGTTTTTCCAAAAATTAAACACTGTAGTTTTATTTAACAAAATACGACTTCATTCTTTGTTTTTTTTTTCAAAATAAACTTTGGTTTTCTATATTCGGAAGTTGCAATCCTTTTACTATAAAACTTAATTTCACATTTAATTTTTTATTTTCAAAATGCAGTTTCCTTTTTTTTTGTTGAAAATTCGAATTTTTTCCGAAAATGTTTACTACTAAAATTCAAGTTTTTTCTATAAAATGGGGAAACTGTTGTTGAATTTTATATTTTTAGTTTAAACCACTTTACATGGAAAAGGGAATAGTTAATTTCATGAATATTTTGTAACAAAATTTGATGTTTGGTGCCTCACGAACAATAATAAATCCATATAAATAAACTGTAAATTTTCAAAATAAACTTTTTTATCAAGTAAAAACTTTTCTTTCAAATTCTTTTATCTATCATATTTTGTTCTTTTGTTTTTCCAAATTTCCAAACTGTAACTTTTCCTTTTAAAATTCAATTTTTTCTTCTAAAATTGTAACTTTTATTTAACAAAAATTGAAGTTAATTTGTTTCCAGAATTCTATTTTTTTTGCTTCTGAACACCGAACTCCCTATTGGTTTGCTTTAAAATTTAGTTAAAGGGATGAGTTTTTATTTGCAATATTTAAGCACGTTTTTGGTTGAAAATTTAAACATTTTTCTTCGAAATTGCAATTCTTATAATTCGGAATATTAAACCATAACTTGAAAAACAATTCTTTATTTCAAGAATGTACATATAACGGTATTGTGGAAACTAAGTCAAAGCGTATATTTTTATTTAAAAAAACTATAGATTTGAAAAGCTTCTCTTCTTTTTAACAAATATTGCAATTTTTTCAATTTTCTAGTGCTTAATTAATAACGGTAAAAGATAATTTTTTTTTTCAAAATTTTAAAAAAATTTTTATTAAAAATTTTAAATCCAAAATTAAAATTTTCCAATATAAATTCCAAAACTGATGCTACCGAATTTTCATAAAAACAAGTTGCTTTTTGCAATTACATACATATATTTTTGATGAATAATAGAAGGCGTATTTTTTTGTCAACAATAAACCTTTTATTTTTTATATTGAATTTTTTTTAACAATATTTTAGAAACTCAAAATTTTTCAGCCATTTTGAAATTCTTATCGAAATCAATCGACTTCACATGGAATGACTCACCTACACTTACACAATTATGCCTTGATGGGCAGTTCAGTAGGCGCAGGCGCTCAAAAACAATTTAAATGTTACCATAAACAAGAGCAATTTAAGCAACAAAACACTAAAACAACAACAACAACGTAAACACATAAAAATGCAGCAGTGAAAAGTGCAACAACAACAACAACAAGAAACCACATGAATGTATATAATAAAGGTAACAAAAGTGGTATAAAGAATGCTTAATAAAACATGGCAAACAAGGTGAAGCAGCGCCATCAGCGTTGGTGGTCCACAAACCAATCGTAGAAGTAAGTGGAGCCAAAAAAAAAAAAAAAAAAAAAAAAAATTTTAAATTACAAACACACATACAAATGCACTGAATAACATGAGTAAAAGTAGCGATCAAACAAATCATAGAGCACCCGCATACCCCCCACTCTGCACAGCATGCCTGAATGAAGGGAAAACAGATTGACCAAGATGATGGGTAATAACAACAACAGAATTTATTATAAAAAAAAAGAATTGAAACAAAAAAAAAAAACATTCATAAATCGATTATATGTTGCAACTGAAGGAAACACAGCAACAACACTAGGGCAAATATTTGAACAAGATGCAGACAAACATAGCCACAACAACAAGAAATCATTCAAATAAGAGAAAATGTTGTTCGAAACTAAAATCGAATAAAAAAAAAAAACAACAAAATATTTGAAATTTGAAAAAAAAAAAAAAACATTAAAAAGTAACAACATTCCCATGTTCGAACACAACAAACGGTTTCTCACAAGCCTGCTGTGCGCCATAATGGACGCTGCCCACATGCGCAACCTTTCGGTGCGCGTCTGTGTGTTTGTGTGTGTGTGTTGCGCATGCGTGAAGCGCATCAACGTCGACGACGCGCATCGTGCTGTATATCATAATCTTAACAACTCTTAACAAGCCAGAACAAATTCCAAAATTTAAGAGCAATAACAACAACAATACAAATAAAGCTTAAATGCAGAAGGGAAATCAAAGAACGAGTCGAAATGTGTATTATATACCCAGCAGCGGGCCAGATTACTTTGTATATAATAAATATGTTTAGACTAGGATGCAACTGGAATGAGTCGAAATAATATTAATTAAGATACGTCTATGTCCTATCAGAAGACTTATTGCACTCTTTCATGGCTAAACTTTCCAAGGAATATAACGAGTGGTACCAGAAAACTTGATTTTTCTCCAACTCTTGATCTCAAGCAAGTTGAATTTAGTTGAATAAACATTCTTTCTATTTGGGATGGGGTGACCTTAAGAGCTTTTCCTAGTCTTTCGATATGCTCCCAAATATACCACCATTCCAACACTACTGGGTATAACTGCACTAATTTATTCCTAACCCAGTATGGTTGCTATAGCTCATTGCAACCACAATCGCTATCCCCGCGCCCCAAAACCTTTCGACATCAATGCTTTTATTAGTCTTCCACAGCATTTTTTTTTGTTGTTTTTGGTTCTTAAAACAAATAATTTGGTATGCCTCTGTTTATCCATCTCATAACTTCTGTATCGTTTTGTTCATTTTTTGGTGGCGCTTTGTTCTCAACATCATCGCCATCACCGTTGACGAAGTGGTTGTGGTTGAATGTCGATACGACCGCTGCGTCTGCTAACTGGTCAACAATAATAAAAATTTTACATAAAGAACCAAATGGTGATATGTAGCTTGGATATTTGTCGGGGTTTTATTTGTGTGCGTGCGGTCAGTTTGATTCCCACTAGTCGCATAGCGATGGCGCTTTTGGTTGGGCATGCAGATAGCGCCAGTGTTGCTGTTGAAAGGATAGCGATGGAGTTGAAGCAAAGGTTTGATTGAGTGGTGTGCAGTATGGTTGATCGTAAAATAAAATAAAATAAAATAAAATAAAATAAAATAAAATAAAATAAAATAAAATAAAATAAAATAAAATAAAATAAAATAAAATAAAATAAAATAAAATAAAATAAAAATAAAATAAAATAAAATAAAATAAAATAAAATAAAATAAAATAAAATAAAATAAAATAAAATAAAATAAAATAAAATAAAATAAAATAAAATAAAATAAAATAAAAGAAAATAAAAGAAAATAAAATAAAATAAAATAAAATAAAATAAAATAAAATAAAATAAAATAAAATAAAATAAAATAAAATAAAATAAAATAAAATAAAATAAAATAAAATAAAATAAAATAAAATAAAATAAAATAAAATAAAATAAAATAAAATAAAATAAAATAAAATAAAATAAAACAAAATAAAATAAAATTAAATAAATTTAAATAAAATAAAAAAAATAAAAAAAATAAAATAAAATAAAATAAAATAGCGCTAGTGTTTGCTTGTTTTAGTCGATCTTGTTGTTCTTTTATTTTACATTTTTTGCCATTAACCTGCTTGTCTCGTTGCTTAAGTTGACACAAACAATTCGTATGCACTTCAAAATTGCCATAGACGCTTCCGTTTGGTGGCATATCCTGGTTGTTTATGTGGCGCTGTCAGGAATTTCACAAGTATGAGTCTCTTTAGCTCCAGTTCTTATAACCGCCTATTACTGCCGACGCGTTGGTGGTCTTCGTTTTTTTTTTGTTTTTTGCCACAAACTCGTTAATTATTACTCCAAACAAACAAGCAGGTCAAATCGAAAAAAAAACAACAATAATTACTGTCCCCTTCATATATCTTCAAAAGTATCTTTTTATTTATGTGCGTTTATGGGTGCGTGCGTGTGAGTAAGCCGCGTTTTATTTGCCGCCTTAATCAGCATTTATGGCGGCGCGCATGCGCACTACCAATCGTTTGTAGGATTTGTTTGATTGTGTGTTGTGTGTGTTTGGGAATATAAATATGCCTCGTTTCTTTATATGTTTTATACATATGTATATCGATGATGGTCATCATATTGTTAGCAGCTTGTTAGCCATTTTGTCAGCTTATTTCTTTTTATAAGAGCTTGTACATATATATGAAGGAGTTTATTTTATGAGTTTGACCATTTCCTTTGCTCATAAAATACGGAATAAAATTTGCGGCTGATTTAAAATGATTGGGAGGCGTTGTTGAATTTTTTTTGGACAGCCTGAGAGGTTGCAAGAGAGAGCAGAATTAAAATTGAAGAACAAAATCCATCAGAGGAGTAGTCTCGGTGCTCCTCCTAAAGGACGGTGATCCAAGCTTGGAGAACAAACTTCTTCTCAGAATACTCAACCATATCTAATGAACTCCCATTTGGAAGTGCCACGCCAACCGCAAAATCATCATGCTTTGTAAAGGCCTAGTAGGCCTAGAGGCCTAAGATGCCCACAAAGGCCCCAATCACAAGCACAAATTCTTTGTTCTCGAAGGACACCTTCATGAGTTTTAAAAGAGAATGTAGCGCCCTCTTAGTTACATATGTACACTTACGAAAAAATATTTATTGCACTTTTCCAACTTTTCTCCCAGAGAATATATTTTGTTTTTGTTGTTCCTTTTGATCGCTTTTATGTTGGTTCGGTGCATATTTCGGTTGATGATGATGCTTCTGGTGGGTCCAAACATATCATTCACCTTTAAACCCGAAGGGGCATATATGACGATGCATGTAAGCCGACTTTATTATGCATGAAAAACTAAACTAAGCAAGAAACAACCAAAATTATTGCATACAGAACAAATAAACATACAAATGAATATTTAAAAAGAGAAGAAGAAGAAAATAGAAATTTGCTGTGCCGTAAATGAAAGCTTAACCCTGATAAAATCATAGAGCTTTCATAGAATTGGAACGCAATCATAATCGAGATTTGTTGAAGTACGTTGCAACGTTTCTGAAATGCATTGGAGGTTTGCTGAAATCAGAGATGTAAAAGAATGCATTATTTTGCGAATAAGTATTCATTTGATTTATAGCAAAATGATTGCAGCCATTTTTTTGAATTCATTGACTGGGACTTAAAAAACTAAGTCACCATTCAGACTTCATTTTGCGACTTCGAATTCTTTTTTCATTCATTTTTTGGTTATTCATGTATTGCATTCATTGAACAAAAAGTCTGACTGAAGTCAATTGAAGTCATTTGGAGTCATATGGAATCATTTGAAGTCAATTTACCTATGGCATACGAGACATGATCGTAAACTATTTTTGTTGCAAGTAGTTAGTGACTTAACTAGAAAAATGAAGTTAGTAAGTGACTTCTCTAAATGACTTCAAAGTCGTGACTTCAAAAAGACTTCAGACTTTATTTTTTCATTCTTTAGTCACAAAGCGAGTCAATGAGTGCATTCGAAATTTGAAGTCATTGAATAAGACTTCAACTGATTGCATTCGCATCTGAATGCATTCTTTTACAACCCTGGCTGTTTCTGGGAAGCATTCCTCTATTCGCCAACTTAAGATGCGTCCGTTTGAGAACTGCACCATGTGACTGTTATTATGATTATTAAGCTTTAAATTAAAGTAAAAACCAATAAATAGCAAACGTGTGAAGAATTTTTTTGTTTTAATAAATGATCATATATGACTCAAATGGCTTACAAGGGTTAATCATAGTATATTTCATTACATTACTCCATCAGTCTTCTTCTATGCACACAATTTATCTACTGCAATTTTGTTCCAAATTATCATTTAACATTTTTATTTGCTTTCGCGTTTCATTCCCAAATCACCGAAATTCTCACTGCACTCACTTCTCAACTCCCTTCTCAATCCTTGCGGCAATGTCAGTTTTGCATGATTATTTTATTTGGTAATTTCTGCGGCTATTTTAGCTGTGACTGACATTTGCTATGCTACGTCTGTGGCCTGCACAAAGCCATCGCTTGGAACGTATAAAGATTTCTCGTATGCGAATTGTGGCTTGAGGGTGCGCGCCGTCATGAGCGAAGGGGAAATGCTTGACAAGCGTGCATTCAGTGAATTGGTGTGGCCACATTGGCTAGCTTGGCTTGCATGCTGAAGTCTACCTGTGCGGTTGTGTGTGTGTGTGGCTTTTTGCAACCGAGCATAAAATGTGCATAAAACATGGAAAATGAAGCGATAAACTTGAGATACGCGATCATAAAGTGAAGCGAACTCACGGTCACACACAATCGGACAGTTGAAGTACAGCAGCCCAACTGCAGACACTGGCCAAACTGTTATAACAATAAAACCAACAACAGTTCACAAGCTCATGCTTGCCAAAGCCATACTTGGGAGGTTCCCGTGACTTTGTTGGTCGTTTTCTTTACTTCCATGCTGACTTGGTCGCAATTCCTTTTTGTGTGCATTGGCGCATTAGTGGGATCACATGACGCAGTTGGCCCGTAACCATTGAGGTAGTTTGTAGATACGTGCGCGAGTAATAAGTTTTATTTGTTTTAATAGACCTAATGGACCCAAGATAGTTCTGCCCTGCCAGTGCTGATCCGTGCCAGTGCTGAGATGCATGAAGGTGTGTATGCGCTATTGTTGTTGTTGTTGTTGTTGTTGGTTTTGTACATCAGTTGCCAGGCATGCTCATCAAGCGGCGCATGTACCGCGTGCCGTATTTTGTAGTCCTAAATGCCTTGCTTACTTTGCCTGAAACTTTGTGTGTCTGCCGTGAAGTCTGTCCAAGAGTTGTTCTTCATCTCCTTCTTCTTCTTCTTCCTCGGTTGATTGTTGCATTTTGTAACATTTTCATTTTGTGTTCATTTGTTTTTTTTTTTTTGTTTGGCATGTAATTTATCTGGAAATCATTTTGGCGTATTCAATGTGAGCCATCTCTGGCTTTTGATTTAATGATGATACAAGTTTGGACAAGGGCCAAGCTGCGGTAGCGGTTGTAGTTGATTGATTGCTCCTAAGTAAATTCGGAATTAGAGGGAATTATGTGAATGAGCAGACTTCTGAGATGTCAAGTGCGTGAGATAGCTGCGTGAAGGGTAGAAGTATGATATAGCAAAGGTCCGAGCTTGTTCTCAATGTACCGAAAGTTAATAGACATAAAGCAAGAGAGAGAGTTTATTTCCGAAATGGCCGAAGGATTGTCGGAGATGGAGAAATACATTTACATGCTTGATTCAAAGTAATTTCGATCCATGTTAGGGATGTAACTTCGATTTTTAAAATAATCGATTTTATTCATAATCGAGTTTTGTTTATAAATAAATTTGCTTATAAGATTAGGAAGCAGTAAAATATATTAGCAATCATTCTTTCATGTTGGAAAAACACAAAAAAAGAATCAAAAATAATCAAAAACAATCAAAAACAAAAACAAGTTTGTGACTACTTTTGATTGTTTCTGATTATTTTTTTGTGGAAGAAATCCAAATTTTTTTTCTGATTACTTTTGATTATTCATACATTTTTGATTATTTTTTTTTTGATTATTTGATGACTTTACCAAAAACTAACTAAATATTACCAAAAAGTAGTCGAAAACAATCAAAAATAAAAAAGTAATCAAAAAAACCAAACGTAATCATGCATTAAATTTTTTCCTTATACATAATTATAAAATAAAAAAAAACAATAAACTCAGATTCGAATTGTTACTCACAACATATTATTAAATATTCTATAAGAGTCAGAAAAACATAGGTGAAAATAAAATAAAATAAAAAAAGTTTCCCATTACTTTTGATTATTTTTAGCTGCTTATGATTACTCTTTTGTAAAAAAAAAATTGAAAAAAGTTTTGTGATTACTTGTGAGTATTTTTGATTATGTGACTGATTTTGATTATTTTTGGTTGTTTGATTACTTGTGATTATTTTTGATTGTTTGATTACTTTACCAAAAAGTAATCAGTAATAATCAAAAGTAAGCAAACAATCAAAAGTGCTCATAAAAACTATGTTTGATTATTTCTGTTATTTTTTATTTGTTTCCATTGGTAATTAATTAGTAACTGAGGATTTTTGAAAAACTCAAAATCCAAGCAGTTGATTACTCAATTCTAATTATTATTTACCAGGTCTGGCATTAACATAGTTTTACACATTTTATCATTAGACGGCAGTATTTAAAACAATCGATTACAAATGTATAATTCTTATAATTGATTGAATAACAATCGATATTTAACACTAATAGCAGTAACCAAAAAAATCGATAGTCGAAAAAATCGATAAAAGTAAAAAAAATCGATAAAAGTAAAAAATCGCTTACTTATGCACAACCCTAGCTCATTTCATCTCAAATATACCAACAGATTTGCATAAAGGTTTTATCTCCCTCTTTCCTTTACTGTTAATGCAATATCTTCATATGCATATTAGCACGTCTTCTACTTCCTCTCTTCACATTCGCATGGGGCACTGGCTTTTCAGGAATGTCACCTTCACCTGCAAACTCATAACAATTAATTTCATCAGCTCATCTTAGTAGTAGTCAATTAGTAAATTAGTGAATGCAATAAAAAAAAATATTATTCGCAATGGAGATGAGAGAAATGAGTAAGGAGAAGAAAAGAAACAAAGTAAGAATGCCCAACAGAAGAGACGGGAATTTTATGATTAAGTAATTAAGCGATCTCGGGTGCTGATAAGACGCAAAGGTGGCTAAAATGCATGCAAAAGGCAACTTTGTTTTGGTGTTGAAGATTCAAAGTAAATATACTTTTACGCTGTTGCTTGGACGGTTATTTAAAAACTGTGGGTGGAGTCTGAATTTTCCAACTATCGAATCAAACACAACCACCCCGCACACCCTAATACTCATACAGCAATCGTGTGCCTTTTTAAGCTCATCAGGGATGAAATTCTTACCCGTGTCGTCCTTTTTCCCTTTATGCAAATGTCTTAATTCACACAAGAAATATGGTAATTAATAAATAATAATTCTTAACTTCCTCAATCAGCTGCCACACACGATTTACCTTCGTCACATGTGTGGATCAAGTTGTTTTCCAATTTTCCGCTGGTCATTTAGGTACACAAATTACACAGTAAAAACATGAAAAAAAAGAAAGAAGAGAAAAAAAAACCTAAACGAAATCCAAAGGGCAGGAATGAAGGCTCGTAAAAAAGTCAGTATGCCCATAAGACAAATGACTTTGAGCTGCTCATTTCAAAGAAAAATTATAACTAAATTAGTAAACCGAAATGAGGGGCGCTAGCAAACGCATTCTTTGTGACCTCACTCAAGCGTTGGTATGCACCTGACGCAACACTGATCCTCCGTTCCATTACAGCAACACAACACGCTAATGCTTTGTTTGGGGTAGTTTCAGGGCAATTAGCTGTGCATAATCAGTGAAATTATCGAACAGTTAATGGCTATTTTGTTTGTTATTTTTATTATGACTTCAATTTCTTATTTCTTTAATGTGCTCACTCCATTTAGAAGTTTTTTTAATTTGTCTTTTATTATTGTTGTATTTTTCCCCCCCAAAAAAAAAAAACAATGTTTATTCACATCTTCGGCATTGCATTGCGGCAGTTTTTGAAGACTGTGTAAGCGGATAGACATGCAATTCATCTGTGGTTGTGTGAGTGTGAAGGAGCACTATGGGATAGTTTCAAGAATTTTGTTAGAAAATTAAATTTCACGGCCAGAATTGCAGATAATGCTAAAACGAGAATATAAAATATTAAGAAACTGTTTGTTGAAAACTTTCTCGAAATTTTAAAAACTTGGAAAAACATAAAAAAAAATTGCAAAATTTAAACAAAAACGTAAAAAAAACTTTTTTTTGATCTTTGAATTTTGAAAAAAAAAAAATTTAATTGGAGTATTTGAGAAATGTCAAAAGTGATTTTTGAAAAACGATTTTGAATTTTTTTTCAATCTTTTTTTTATTGTGAAAAACTCTGCGTACTTATGTATATTTAAAAAAAAAGTCTTAAACGTTTTTTAACTTTTTTATTTTAAATAGAAAGCTAAAAATAAAATTGGGGATATGTATTACTAAAAAATGTAAAACAGAATATTGAAAACAGAAGTTTAAAACAGAATGATAAATATAAATTGTAGTACGTGTAAATATTTCAAAACTAATTTTTGAAAACCGATTTTGAAATGTTTTTACCTTTTTATTGTAAATTTTTGCAGAAATTTCAAGCCTCATTGTTGAAAAGCGCTATAAAGTTTTTTTTACGTTATTCTACTTTTTGAAAGAAAACTGAGCATACAATTAAAATGTTATTTAAAACTTCAAAAACAATTTTTGAAAACGTTTTTCAGATTGTTAATAAAAAAGAAAGCTGGCAAAATTGTAGTATTATCATAAATTTTAAACTGGTTGTTCGATTTTTTTTTAAATATTTTTTGGATTCTAAAAAAAAAACTGTTTGGAAGTTTTGGAATATTGGTAAAAATTTCAAAATTGAGTTCAAAAGGCATTAGTGTTTTCTTCTAAAGTACATAATTTATTGTGAAAAAAAGGAAAATAAAAAATGTAAAATTATCTAACATTTTCAGATTTCTTTTAACTCTTTTATTGTGAATAGAATTAAATATTAATCAAAATTTCGCAACTGATTTTAGAAAACAATTTTTTTACTTTCTTAAAATTTTTTTATTGTAAAATGACGAGACATTTTTAAATATTTTTATTCTGAAGAGAAACTAAATATTTATTTGGAATGAATACTGCCTAAAATTTCAAAACAGATTTTGAAAAAAATTTTAAAACAATTTTGAAAATATGTTAACCTGTTTTATTGTACAAAAAAACTGAACTTCAAAATTGCAATTTTAATTATATTTTATTTTACAATTATAAAACTTTTTTTTAATTTTGAAAAAATAAAAGAAACAATTTGCCAACGTTTTTTAAGATATCTGTTTATCAGGCGCATTTCTTCAAAATTAGACACAGTGCGTACAGTTAGCAAATGTAACTCCTGGAAAAAACTTCACCTCCTCGTCATTGAGGTTTTTATGTTCCTTTGTACGTTTGTATAAAAACATGCATGGACATGTAATTAATCACGTTTTCTACTGTCCTAACCTTGGTGAGGTTACACTCAGTTTCGGTAATAAATTTCCACTTTCCATTTATCATTTTCCCATTTAAAATTTAACAATTTTAGCTGGCAGTTGATCAGTTTTTCGTATTTACTTTGGCTAGTGGGCGTGGAACTAACTTTTCGGTACGCCCATTAATTTGGTTTTATTATTTGCCCAAATTTTTCTAAACTTAATTTTTAGAGTTGGAATTTCAATGAATTATTATTAATTATTTTTTGAGGTAACGCAGACTATTTGGCCCCAATACAGAATAAATAGGAGATAGAGTTACTTGATCTACATATGTGACTCATCTACGCACTCCACGTAGTAAAGAGAGTCGCTGTCGATTTAGTCGGGGATGTGGTCTGATTGCGCTCCGTGCAGAAGATGGAAATTTCGTTGAGAGAACTATTGATATTTGTAGAGAGTTCGTCAATGGAAGGGTGCTTACCCGAAGTTGTAATAGTGCAGTCGTCTATAGAGACTCGCTCGGCTGGAGGGGAAAGCTTCGATAGTGATAATTTTGACCCAAGTGAGCCTTTTCTATAAACGTTAGCGAGCACTCAACCTTACTTCTTTTATGAAATCTGCCGTCTCTTTCTCACCAATTACAACTTCACCACTCAAATAGAACCCAACAGACATAATTATTTTCAAATCCATTTGAATCAACTTAAAAGCATCATTAACTTTAACTACAATTTCATGTTGTTGTTGCAACATTGTTTGTGATTTTTTTGTCGTTATTGTTGTTGTTGTTTACTTTATTTACCCTTCTTTTAAGTAGTTGGCTTATTGATTTTTTTCTCAAATATGTATATTTGCAACATTTGCTGACAACTTCTCTATGCCAGCAAATTTTTGTTCTACTCGTTGTTGTTGTTACGTATTTCTGTTGTTGTAACGCAATTTATATGCATCCTTATTGTCTTAGTAACAAACCTTTGCTAAAGTCAAGCAGCACTTTTAAATAGTTGCAGATTCATCAATGTTTGTTGTTGTTGTTGTTATTGTTTTATTAAGTCACCTGCATGAAGCCAAGCGGGCTGGTCTGGACTAACACGACCAACGTCAGTGCATTAAATGTTATGCGGAATTATTTAAAGGGCGAATTGCATATTGAATTGAAATTGTTGTTGTTGTTGTTGTTGCTGTTGCTCTTGGCGGTTATGGTAAGAGTGGATTTTATATTTTTGCTTTAACCGTAGACATGGTACAATCCTTAAGTGACTAACAGCATGTTGCACGTCGAAAAAGGGACAAAATTGGGCCGAGATTTTGTTTCAATAAAGAATAAAAATTTTTTTCTGACGCTTGTGCTGGCTATGGCTTCGGGGAAGGAATCCTTTATTAACGAACTCTGTTCTAGGATCAGTAGTTATCTCAGCGTTCTTTCCAAAAACACAATATATCATATAACATACGAGATTACCTTGCCGTTTGAACTGCGTTACCACAGGCGGACTCTAAATGACCCCCAAGCTGAGTGGGTAGACAGATCCCCACGATTCAGGCCCGGTTTTGACATCCAACGCATGAAATAGGTGAATTACAAAGCTGAGCAAGCTCATGTAAGATCACCCGACATTTTCTAATTAAAAGTATTAGCCCTCAAAATAACTTCCCCACAGTGACGCCGACTTGCAATATGGAACTTTGAAGTAATATTTACCACACATTTACCTATTTCCACTATGATGTCACTAGCAATTTCATGGCTCGTATTAGAAACAATTTTTACTCTAATTTGAGTATTATAACCATCGCACAACTTTAAAGTGGCCAATGGTGGTAGTTGTTACCACGCAGCTACTAAATATTGTTTAAACAAATTTACTTAAAATGTACGCACTTTTAATTGCCGAAAATCATGAGTGGTTGAGGATGTTTTACCAGAATTTCAGGCTTCTTTGAAGAAAAAAAAACGGAATTCGAACCAACGACCTTCAAACATGAAGTCACCAATCCACGTACAAACACACCCACCCTCTAAACATTTTGTACTTAACTGTGGTTGATTTGTTTGCTGCATCAGTTGCTCTTCTTGGACCTTCAGTATTTACACATACACGCCTTTATTATTTTGTTATTGTTGTTGTTTTTCTTTTCTACATGTACCTATGTATGTAATGTTATTTGGTTTTTGTGGTCGATTGAGTTGAATTGTTGTACAAAAAGCTAAAACCAAAAGTTTAAATGCAAACATTGAATAAATTGAATAGAGAATGTTGTGCTTCAACGCTTCAAGTATGCAACAAATATAAAAATCAACTCACACACACACATACATGGGTATAAAGGTGTATTGAATGTATGTATGTGTGTATGTTTGTATAAGTGCTTGTGGATATTTGTGGTATGTGCATAGATTATACGTCGTTTTGTTGGCATTGAAGCACTCATCTAGGGATAATAGCAAGTGCTTATAAAAGCTAAATAAACATAAGAAAATAAATTAAAACAACAATTTGATGGTAGTCAAGCGTTGACTTGTTGCAAACTCCACTTACAAGCCTCAAGAATTCAAAGGTGGTCTAACTGAGGATAAACATTTGTTGCATATTTTAATACCAATGTGAGTGCTGAAGCGTCATCTTGGGCGGAAAAAGATTATAAAATTTGGTTTAAAAAGAGATTTTGGAGGTGGAAACTGGTTCTTTTATATATGAAGGAGATGAGGGTGAAAGAGGAGAAGAGAGGGTAATAGAATTAGGAGGAGTTAGGAGAGAAGCAAAAAGAGAGAGAGATATATAAAGAGAAAGAGAGCTAATGAGAAGTTGAAAAAAACAGAGAGGATGGGTCAAACGGATGGCAAAGGGTGTGATATAGGAAAGGCTGAGGGAGGGGGATAGGGAGAGAGAGATACTAGTTATGTAACCTTTTTCGATTTTTCCAATCCCGAAATTTTCGGGATCTCATTTTACATTCCTGGGAAGAATTTATTAGTCTAAGGATTTGGATAGCTGCTACTATAATAAAATTTATTGCATTGTTAACTTGATGATTCCAATAACTGTTCTTAAAAAATTTTTTTAAAATGGGGCGTGGCGCCGCCCCCACAATTTTTCTAGCTTATAATTTTCAAACTCGACTATTAATAACTTCAGCCGCTTTGAGGATAGCTGAACGAAATTTCGTACTATAGTGGTGTAAAGTAAACCTACTGGAACTAAGCTAAATCGTCTGATGACCACGCCCACTTTTTTGGTAAAAGTTTCTTAAAAGCGAGGCGACCACGCCCAGTTTTACTGGAAACTTTACTGAAAGGGAGTTACCAAAAAAGACCATCAATCAATACCTCATTGATCTATTAATGATTTTTGAAAGTTTTAAATTCGGCTACAGAACCGTTTATGAGAAGCTTTTTGCGAGTGAATATATATACTGTTATGAAAAGTAGCACTCAAAATCAGTAACCGACCACGACCACCTTTTTAATAAAAGCTGGCTGCAAATGAGATCGGAAGACAGGAGTTGAAAAATTAATGGTGAAATCTAATTTATTTATTTTCAAATTGATAATGTTTACAGAGAGGACAGTCCTCCTGAAGATGTATGGTCCCTATCGTGCTGCCACCGGAGAGCACTCGTATCGAAGAAAATTCAACAATGAGCTCTGCCCTGACATGAGCATAGCAAAGTAAATTAAAGCCCGAAAGCTGAGCTCAAGCCTAAAATATTTTTCCATAGGCACCCAAACTTGGCAGCAGAGGAAGGGGGAGTCCTCAATTGCTGCAGAAAAAACAAGTGAAGCATATCTTAATCTCTCTAGGTGTTTTGCAATTGGTGGCAATTGTCGAGTTTTATTTACTTCTCGATTATATTTTGGGACATGTAAAGTAAAAAAAAATAGTCCTTCACTAGTTGGAAGGGTTTTTGAAGGGTTAAGAACCAGTATAAAACCTACTCAGCTCAATGTAATGTCCCAACACACCAAACTCCCGTGTACTTTACCTTGCTGATTTCTTGTTCTTTTGCAGAATATATCTTACTATACAGGTGTGTTTGTAGGCATTCACAAAACAAAAACAAAAAAAAAAGTAAACCAACAAACAACAAAAACTCTTACCTGTTACACAAACGATTATGTAGGCATGTGGGTAATTATATATGTATGTATTTATTCCAGTGTACGAGCGCATGTGGTTACAGCAGATGGATCCACTATTAAAGAGACATCATTCGCATGTGTGTGTGTGTGTGTGTTTGTATATGGCCATATGTTGCACGAGGCATGTTGTAGCTAGACTTAAAGTCTGTTGCTGCAATAATGGCCCAAATGGCCAAATGACTGAATGGCAGATGTGCTGCAGCATTAGCTTAAATAAGCGAAAAGTAAATACGAACAGCTAATACAATAACAAAGGCAAACTAAATAGCAACGACTTAGAAGCTAGACTCAGTAGAAGAAGATGGTGGAAGCGCCGCTGGGGTTTAGCAAGTGGAGCGGGTAGGCGGAGTGCAGCAAGTAATTTAAACAAAATTGAAATTGCATTTTTCATGCTGCAGACAAAATGTTGCGAACATTTATTGCAGCTATGCACATACCGACATAACTCGATAAGTATGTAGATAAGCACCTTGGAGCAGCAAACAGAGATGAGAAGAAGCAAAAGAAAAAAAAAATGAAAAAAAATTTGTATAGAGGAAGAGGGGGCCATAAAATGATAATCATGAAAAAAATTGTTGCAAATAATGATGTTGATAGTGTGTTGCAACTTACAGTTTTGTTGCTTGATTGCGTTGCTTTTGTTGTTGCTAGCGTTGTTGTTGTTGTTGTACATCTTTGATTTTGTATGATTTTCGCTTGCAGCTGCAAATTAAGTTGGCGATGATTTTGCAGTTGTTTCTATTGATGAGGAGCGCTAAGTTTAGATTTTGTATACCCAATAGCATAAACTTAATGGGTATTAAAACTTTGTTCACATAATCATGGTTTGTAAGGTTATAGAGTGATCGTTGGTTGTCTAGTTTCCCATCAACGTTTGGACGAAGCATGGGAGGAAGGATGATGGAGCAGACAGAGAGAAGGCGAACGAAGAAAGAAAGAGAAAGGAAAAGTAAAGCCTCAGTGGTGGGAAAGAGAAAGCGAAAATGTAGTTCAAAGGAAAATTCATTGAATCAGCGAATCAGGAAGTATGTAAATACATCTTTCTATATCTATATAAAAGAAAAATGGAGGTATGAATGCTCTCAAGTATCCATCTTCACATACTAAAACACACAGGAAGTGAACTCATAAGGTTTGGCCGAGGGAAATGAAAAGGCAAAGGGAAAGAGAAAGGTGAATACAAATTAAGGGAGAAAGGGAAAGGCAAAAAAATAAAAGAGAATGGAAATGGGGCAATCTAGGGACAAAGGAAGCGGAAGGAAAAGCATATAGAAAGGGTTGAGAATAGGAATTTTTAACCTTGGCGAATAGCTTTTAATCAGTCCTAGTAGCCAACTGTCTATAGGATTCTCAATCTTTAAGATCTTCTTTAGAAATCAAAATTAGGATCGTATTATGGGCAAGAGAAGGGCCTTTGTATTGAAATTACTTCGCACTGTGACCGAAGTCGAGGGTTGGGATTGCTGTGCTTTCACCATGCTCTCTTAGCAGACAGTTCCAGAAGTTAAAACTCTAATTAGGGGTTAACTCATCCTCTACTGGGTATGCAAAACTCGTTACCAATCCAACGGAACATCCTTTACTACTCGATTCTCTTTGAATATTACAACCAACGTTTGTTCGAGATGCGCCCCATCATCCACAATTGCCGCCACAAATAATAGTCGGAGTTAGACAAACGGACGCCATTGCACGATTTCGTTGTTAAGTAAAAATTGAAATTGAAATTTCCTGTACTCGAATTGTTTTTTTTTTTTTAGTTTCTGCGTTAAGTGTTGCTTGAGAGACAAACAGATGTGCATTGAAGAAAAAAAAGAAAAAAAAAAGTGGTTTAGCATTTGATACGAGTATGTGCTGCCAGCTGTAGTATGTGTGTGACTAGCGTTGCCAGACGAGACAGTTTTTTTTTTCCTCGTATATACTCGTGTGTGTGTGTGTGTGTTCATGTAGTTTTTCTCTTGAACGCAAGCTGCAACATTTGCACATTTGTGGCATAACTGCATAGTTAATGTTGCAGCATTTACAACATCGTAAGCGTACAACAACAACAACATACAAATACTAAAAACAATAACATGTAATACCACAAGTGGCTATAAAGCCAAATACAATTGTTCTGACAAAAATTAAATAGCAACCACAAATGCCAGCAATTGAAAAGTAATTGGAAGTGAAGTTAGAAAATGTTGCTTGGAAGAGTTAGAAGAAGAACTTCAAACCACAACTTTAAATTGGAAAATGATAAAAAAAAATTTGATTCGACTACCTTGATGTTTAGCTTGAAAAAGGGGGAAGGAGTGCTTGATATCTGCAAATAAAGAAATTGATGTTCCAAACCAAATTTTTCAACAATTTACATATTTACTTTGACTTGACAAAAAAAATTAATACAGGTGGCAACCCTAAAAAAATTGAAGTGGCCTTACTAAAGCAAGAGAGCTTTAAATATGACATAGTACCAACATTCGAAAGTAGATCGACGGAAGGTCACTTTACACTTTTTGACTTGAAAAAAAAAAATGAATACAGGTGGCAACCCTAAAAAAATATAAGTGGCCTTACTAAAGCAAGAGAGCTTTAAATATGACATAGTGCCAACATTCGAAAGTAGATCTACGAAGATCACTTTACCTGCGAGAAATAGCGATTATGTAAAAAAACAGAAATAGGTGGCACCCCAATTGACGAAAAAAATTTAAAAATGTCTGCATTGCAGTGTGATGTGAAATATCTGTCATTCGATACTTAAGCTGACATATCTGTTTAGATGAAAAGATGGCACGCTGTAAAAAGATTTAAGTAGCCACGCTTAAAATATAACATGTTGCCAACATCCGAAAGTAAAACTACAAAAAATAGCGAATATGTAAAAAAAATATAAAGAAAAAGTTGGAAAAACCTATTTATGAAAAAAAATTTAAAAATATCTGCATTGGAATACGATGTGTAGTACCTTTCCCTTGACACCCATATTGCCACATTTGTTTGGATAAAAAAAAGTTGCCACCTGGCAACCCTATAAAAACAATTTAGATTGTGGAATTTAACGCTTGTGTAATTTTCGTGACAACAAAAAATCAATAAAATTTAATTAGGCGGCAACCCTAGGCGCTAACTCTATTAAGGAATATTTTCTTGAAACTTAGTAAAACTACAAATATAATTCTATAATTGCACAATTTGCATTGGAATGTGTCAAATATTTTTCGAGTTCATATCGGTTATTTAAAAATATCACTAAAATTCAATTAGGTGGCAACCCTAGATCGTAGCCATATTAAGAAATATTAAAAAAAATAAAATTATAATTTCCATAATATTAACAAACATTGCCAAACTTTGAATAGCTCACATGGAATTTAATAAATTTTTTTAAATAATTTTCAAATAAGTGGCAGGCAACCTTAAAAAAAACATTTTCAATGGAGTGCGCTATCTACACATCAGGTCTTGTTTGAAACGCCCCTGACTATCTGGAAAACTCAGTTAAGTCTCTTGAAAAATGCTTCCAAGTAGACTGAAGTTGGATGAACCAAGTACACTGGCGATCTAAGAACACTGCAAGGCACGTCCTTTGAAACGTTCACTTCGTAAGCCACTCACAATAAAAGGATATATAGAATGTCTAGCATCTCAAGGTACAATAAATTGTAACTACATACAACTATAGTAGGTCATGCCGCCGCCGTAATGGAGCATACTTACCATCAAGTTAGCCATCATCAAGATACTGTTACACTACATTAGCACCGCTGGTGGCCCAAGTTACAAAACCTCAAATTAAGACATAAAGAGGAACCAAATCAAAGGCTTTTTGTATATATCCAGTTGTCAGATCTTTTAAAATGAATGAGCTTTTTTCACGCATTCGCCCTCCAAGAAAAATAAACAGACTACCTACCAAACCTCAAATGTGCGCTGCGCATGCGTAACGCCCCCTCAATAAGCACGTTGCGATATAGCAAATTATGTGCAAGTGTGTGTGTGTGTGTATGTGTGACTTTGGTGATTATTGTTGGTTGCGGTGGTCAGTCGTGGTTGATGATGATGATGATGATGTTTGCGGCTGCTGTTCTTTGCTGCTTTCTACAGTCGATTTGATCTTTTGGTGCTGTTGGCGAACCCAAAAACACATATCTACACCCTGAGTGCCCTTCAAATGGGAGTGCATACAAAACGAAGATGTTTGTTGTTGTTGATATACACACAATGATACAACAATAAATATCATGGACTTTTGCTTTATGTCGGCAGATGAAGAGTGAATTGAATTTTATTTCAATTCGTTTATTTTATTGTTGTTTTTATCAACATCTTCAAAGAAAACAATTCGCATTGTTTCGTGCACTGCCACCCAAAAAGTTCGAGTTAAAAAATTACGATATTGTGAGTTGAAAAAAAGTGTATTTAGTTTGTGCTCGACTTGTGCCTTACGGTGTTGACTGGAGCATAAATCATGGCGTGAAGAGTGAAGTCAGATAGGTAACATGTCGAATGAATGTGTGGTTATGTACGTAGCTGTGTTGTGATAAAATGGACACTCATCCAATAGGCCCATTGGAGGTTGGAAAGTTTTACGTTATATGTAAGGGCTGTAGACTTTAGGAAAGCTTCTTTTAAAGAAATGCTGTTGATCTAAGCTCTTATAATAGCTGATTTATAGTCGAACTCTCGGCTACCAGAACGTTTTATTCGTGGAAGACCTCACTTTAAGTGGAGGTGGGGATGGAAATGCAGCTGCAGTTGGATATTCTGATGGAGGCGTAAATAGAGCTAAAGTTGGATATGGACACGGAAGTGTTGATGGAGATGGAGCTCGGAAATTGAGAAGGGTATGTAGGTAGGACTGGAGTTTTTTATGGCGATTGAGACATTCATGGAGATGTAGATGGATTACGATATGAAGATAAAAGTGGAGTGAGGCGGGAGATCGAGCTAAAGGTGAGTACGAAGTTGGATGTTGATCTAGATGTAAGTGGATGCGGACATGAAAATGGAGCTCGATATATATTTGAATATCTGATTGCTTATATAGTAAAGGAAGTTTTAATGGTTGTGATGTTCAATTAATCAATACTATATATGGAGATCCCAACGGTTGTGGCAGGTAAATAGCTAAACTACTTGACCGATTTCCTTAGTTCAAGTTTTAAACAAACACAATTGTGCCAGAAAGGGATATAGGGGTATTTCTATAAAATTTAGTTTAATAAGAACTATTTTTTAATTTAATACAAAATTTATTCAAACATTATTATAGAAACGCAACTATTTGTAGAAACAGTCTAATATTTGACCAAAAATAACTTATTTTTATATAACAAAGCGCAATGGAACATTAATGGAGTAACTCAACTCAAAGAAAAAAATTATTTCTAAATCAAGTTGACTCCACACACATCTACAAACGATGCCCGAAACAATATCAGCCAGCCTATCGCATTGACAAGTCATTTTGTACTTACAAGCCATTATCACCGATTTCACTGATTTGAGCGAGTGATAAAGGCGCGTGTTGCAATCAACAAAACTCGTTACAGTCAATGTGACCAACAACAAGCTGCAGGCACCACCAACACTGCTAACACTACAAATACAAGCAGACGTTATCTCAGTGCTGCTTGAATTTATATCAGTGGTATCAACATTTAAGAAATCATTGCAACATGAAACAGACGCAGTTACAATAACATTAATAGCGGTGGCAACAATTATAACAACAGCAACAAAGAAGACCATACATCTTTTCACAATTAAAAGAAAGAAAAAAAAACCGAAAATCAAACTCACACACACAATCTACAAAAAGCGACACTGCGAACAACCGATAATGATGTCATTTGGCATTTATTTACGAGCTCAATGCTCATTGAAAGTTCTTTTTATATATTTGTTGTTGTTGCTAGTATTGTTGTTGTTGTTGTTGTTGTTGTTGTTTGCGATATAACCATCACCGGCTAAACGAGCTCTAATTTACATTTATGAAGCTGTTATTGTAGTGCATAATGGGGGATCCTTTTCAGCCATTAACCAACAAGAACATGCCATCGATAACGAAACAAAACGACACAACAACAACAACAACGAAAACAACAACAATACACAATAAAAATACAGCAACATTGTTGCAGTGAGCATACAACGCTTTGCTTTATAAACCATCAAAGCCCACCAACTCAACCAAACCCAAGTGCTACCGAGATGTCGGTGCAGCCTTTACATGATCAACGTACCAAGTCCTCACTCCAAACACCACCACACACGCACTTACCTACATAAACTCCTGTGTGCATATGCTTGCGCGTGTGTGTGTGTGCCTTTGTAAGCGCTATTGTGGCATGATGCTCTCGTTCTGATGATTGCCGCGTGATAAGATCTGTGTAGTTTGTTACCGCTTTTATTGTTGTTTAATGCTCAAGTGTTTTGTTGTCGTTGTTGATAACTTATTGTTGTTGTGTGTTTGTTGTTTGCTTTTTTGTGACTTTGTTATTGTCTCTCACCCTTTTTGCTTCATTTTGTATCGTTCGTTATCGAGTTAGACGCATACAAGCGCATAAATTACGATAGCGAAGTCAGGGAATAAGTTGGAAAGTGTCGCCTTGGATATTTTTTGGTGTGCTTAAGGGATGGCGCAAATTGTTTAGTTGGACGCTTTAAAAAAGGTAGTTAAATCTCATGTCCTCAAATTCGATTTCTTTAAAATCCATGACTCAAGTTCCACAAAAGTTCTTAGATTAAGATGAAGTGCTTTGGAAGAGTATTTCGTAAATACGATCATACCAGACTTAAACTCGGCTATCAGACGTGACAGGATTTCCTGTTGTTGTTGTTGTTTTAACAACAAAATCACTCCCCGAAGGTTTTGGGGAGTGTTTTCGAAATAACAGTCCTTGGCCGGATATGAATCCGGTACGCTCCGGTACTCCCTTGCGGTACTGCCCGACTGTTGTGGGAGCGAGACAGGATTTCCTCCAAAAAGTATCCGGTCAAAACCTAAATTCATCCATGGAAATCCTTTATCTTTCAATAATTAGAGCTTCCCTCCGCTAGAGCTGGCCGTAGCAGTTTTCTCTCCAACCTAGTGTAGCATATTTAGTACTCGTCGTCTCTCTTTTCAACATTTGTCAGGTAGTTGGATGTCAATAACGTGGTTCACAGGCAGAAATATGAGGGATCTGTCGACCGCCTCAATCAAAGGCTGGGTAATGTGAGTCCTGATCTCATCATAGTGCTTACGGAGATGCTTCCTTTTGCCGCAGATGGCAGACCTTCATCGAATAGATATCGGCTTGGGTGACTAGGTTAATGGCTTTACTTTTGAGGCGCCTTGCCGCAAGTCATAATAGCTGGAGACGATAGCGACTGCTCCGACCTTACAATTCTCCCATATTTGCCGGCTTTCCAGGTTTAAAAAGTGGAATCTTTCCGCCCAAATAACTATTTTATTAACTGGAAAGGTCGATGAATCTTTTTTGGGATTATTTGAATTGATTTTCACAAAGTTTGGGGTGGACTCAGATATGAGGAATTTTCGCTTGCTCTAATTCAGTAAAGATATATTCACGACCTCGTTTGCGAGTTCCTGAAGCCATTTAAGGTGAAATAAATTATTATTTTTACTCCTACCTCAACCAATCTCTATTAATATCTGTTTTCCTATGCTTCTCTTGATCACTCTCTTTCTTTTTTCTTATTTTTTTTAAGCTGGTTTTCGTTCTATGTGACTTCTTTCAGGAGAGAATTGAAAGCATTTGACCTTCCCCGAAACTTATCGACTCAACTAAAGAGGAAAGTGTAACTTTAAAATTTACTTCATGAAAAAGGTTATACTCGTAGACCCAAGGAGGTTTCGAATGTCAACCAACAACTGCACTTAAAACTCTAAATGAGTGTCAAACTCAGCTCTTCCGAAAGTGGTTGAAACTCTCTCCATAGGAATTACTCAGAGTATGGATAAATCAATGCAAGAAAGCGTGTGACAGCTTATCGATTCATTGAACAAATGCAAAACATTTCAACCATGACTAATTATATAAGAATGCAATGTCTGACTAAAAGTTCCCACCAAGCAACACACCTTGCCGCAGGACCACACGAAACATAACTACAACTCACCTAAGACGTTGCAGAAAAATTACCTTAAATTTCAATTAAGACATCTGTCAGCAGATGTCGACAAAATTTATGCTCTCAACATTGTGCATTAAATTATTGGAGAGCATGGCTTGCATTGTTGTTGCTAGAGGTTAAATAGCCGCAGTGCGAAGATAAACCGATTTAATGACATCATTTACGACAGCACAGACAATATGAAATATAGTAATATGTATGAAGTTGTGAGCGAACACAGGGTGACATGCACGATGGAATGTTGTAGAGAGGAGAGGGGGGGTCCGAATTAAAAATAGTGAGCAGCTGTGAATATTTTGAAGACAGCTTGGTTGCGAATTAAAAAAAAAAAATATGAATAAAAATTGTTTTTAGTGTAAATGAGAATAAGATAATAGAGATGGCTGATGGCTGATGGCTGTTGAGGTGGTGACAATATCGATTGAATGACTGAAAACCACAACGACATATTTCGAAATGTGCTGGAAGGGCAGGTGGACTTTATTTTTATTGCGCGAAATAGACACACTCACTTCACGTTCGAGATAAAAGTTGATTTCTAAAGCTGATAGAGGTCAAAGCAGCAAATGAATTTCATTGAGAGCTCCGTAGACCAAGTTACTGTCTTAGGTCCCTTATATCTTGTGCGACAGTTTTGTGTTTGTGTGCTCGTGGTTAATCAGGCTCATTAGGTGGCCAAAGTCATTTAGAACACACACATGGACACACACACACACACATATGCAATTTTCGATGTGTGCGCTTTTAGGTTGATCCTGCCTTGAGTTGCATGTCGACCTCTTTTTTTGTTTTTGGTTGTTTGCGGTTTGCAAAGTGATTAAGTTGTGTTGCGGTTTTTATGCCACAACGCTCCATTAAACGTAATTTAGCTGTTGTCCCTATGGTTTTGTGGCAATTTGTTGTTCGTTTAAAAAAAAGTACACTGAAAAAATTTTTCTGTTTTAAAATAAAGATAAAAATCAACTGTTGCAATAGCAGAGCTAACAAAGCGAAAAGGGCAAATTTAGAATTTAGCCAAGAAACTAAAAAACTATTAAATAAAACTCTGAAAATTTAAAAGAAGTCTACAATATAAATAAGCAAGTTGAAAAAGTTTGTCTCCTTTCACGGCCAAACTATACATCTGAGGTATAAACAATCATATACGTTGCGACTGATCTCAATGCTCACTGATCAAGTTGTAATGCCATCAATCGAAAAAAATTAAGAAAAAGTTGTATATAATATACAAAAATTATTTTAAAATCTACACCACTACAAATGTCAAAGACTTGCTAGCTTGCTCGTTGTTGTGTGAGTGAAGACGTCATTCCTTTTTGCTAGGATTGTTGTTATTGTATTGATCACTATTTTTTTATGGGAAAATCCAAGATAAAACAAAGTAAAAAAAGAAATAAAAATTATAATGAAAAAAAAAAAATAAATACTCAAATAAATAAAAATTGAAAATAAATAAAAAATTGTATAAAAACATATATGTATAAAGAAAAATGAAATGAAATAAAACAAATAAAAAAACAAGAAAAAAAAAAAAAAATTGAAAATTGAAAAAAGTAAAAAAATTATAAAACATATAAAGACAAATGAAATGAAATAAAATAAATAAAAAAAATAAAAATTGAAAATAAATAAAAAATTGTATAAAAAATATGTATGTATAATAAAATGAAATGAAATAAAATAAATAAAAAAAAACAAAAAAATAAAATTAAAAAAAATTTAAGATTGAAAAAAGTAAAAAAATTTATAAAACATATAAAGACAAATGAAATGAAATAAAAAAAATAAAAAAAAACAAAAAAAAAAAAAAAAATGTAAAATTGAAAAAAGTAAAAAAATTTATAAAACATATAAAGACAAATGAAAGGAAATAAAATAAATATAAAAAAAAATAAAACAACCAAAAAAAAATATCAAATAAAACAAAAGAGAAATAAAAGAAAAAAATTAAAAAAATAAATTCAAAAACATTGACAAAAAAAGTTTAAAGAGTATTTTGGTTTGTATTGATTTTATGGTGACAGTGTTGTTTTCCTTTCTTTAGTAAGTTTTTATACCCATTAATTAAATACTTTTTTATTTTTTATTTATTTTACATACCAACAATTGAACTAAATTGTTGTTTATACGCCTTGTTTTTCTTCTGTTATTCATTTAATAATTAATTAATAAATTTATACGTATCTATCAGTGAAATTCTGTAGCTTTTTTTCTATTCAACACATTTCCTATTTCTGCTAATTTTCTCTCAGTGCCCATCTCTACCCATCCCTGTGCTGCACTGTTTCGGTCGTTCTTTTTATGTTTTGCTTAATTTTTCGCATATTTCGTTTTATAAC
>OX608080.1:6770301-6780301 GCA_951509765.1 Sphenella marginata | reverse complement strand
TAGGCTGACAAGCGTATAAAATGTGGTGGGCAACTGATGAAGCAGTCTCTACATACATGTGTGTGTGTGTGTGTGTGTGTGTGTATGTATTGGTTGCATAAATTAGATGCTCGATCAGCTTGTGCGCTGCTCTTTGCAATGTCTTCTAGGGACATTGAGCGACACAAAGTCTACTTCATCAAGCAGCACTCGAAATTCACTTTATGCAAAACGAGCTGAAGATTTGATCAATGAAGTGGACAGGCGGCAACGCTTTGTGGCGCAAACTTTTGCGAAAGTTTTTAATTTCCAAACTTTTTTTTTTTTTTACTTTTTTGCTATTATTTTTTGGTTTCACTTTTCAATAGCCAAAAGCGCAAAGGAAAAAAACACACACAGAATTTGAGCAGACAATTAGGCTTTAGCGTTAATTTGAGTACACAGTGGATATTAAAGATGCCGCTGGGAAGCAGATAAGCAAACAATGTTAAATATGTGAAATTTTGTAATTTGAATAAAGCGACATTTGTTTGACAGCCATCACAGGATTCAAGCATCCTTTGAAACTATTATCCTGCAGCATTCATAGACGGCGTCACTGATTTGATTTTGTGGGAAAGTGGTTGTTAAATCACACTGAATCACTCAATAGACATAACTAACGCCCTTCGTCAGCCTCTTTTGTGTAAATAATGAGACGGTTAAGCTCTTGCCTATATAGGATTTTTTGTTGTTATTTTATCTTATTCATAAATTAATCGGCTGTCAACTGCGCCGCACCCACAGATTATGCGGATTGTGACTTTATTGTCACCTAGCAATAAATTGATTTTCATTAACTCGGCAATCACAAAAACGTTAATTGAATGATTGGACTGGCCGTTGAGTAATCGCAATAATAACAATAACAATTGGAAAAAATATTTTTTTTTAAAAGATGTCAATAAGCCGAGTAGAAGCTGAACTTTTTTGTAACTAATTGTGTTGAAGGCTTTCATTTTAAATTAAACCCCCTGTGGGTTATGGAGTTTAGAATAGTGGTTAATGCAAAACGTCAACTGCCTCCCGGACTTCAACAATTAATGTATATAAATATTGTCGTAAATTTTATTGTTTATGATAAAATTACAATTATGATAAAAACAATTTAAGTGATGTAGGCACCTTTTTCAACAATATTACTTATGTACATACATACATTTATAAATGTGACATATTGTTGTTTATTATTAATATTTGATGTGAGCCCAGCAATAGCTGTATGCGATCAGCAATGTGGTCGTCATAGTTGGCGTCAAATTGGCTAACAACAGCCAGTGTGGCTCAGAATGCCCTGTTGTTGTAAATATTCATTATCGTTTGCAATTATTTGTTTTCATAGAAATCAAGTTTTTGTTTTAAGGAGGTGAACAGATAATTTATTTTATTTTATTTAATTTTTAAAGTAGTGAAAAACTTACTTTCGCTGTTTCTTGTTTATTTCCAATTTTTTTTTTTTTTGATTAAAAATTTGAGAAAATCAAAAGTAAGAAAAAAATTTTTAAAATAAAAAAATCATTAAAAAAATCTAAATCAATTACAACTAATCAAAAAAAAAAATTAAAAGCAATGAACAATACAAAATTGTGTAAAGAAATGAGAAAAATTATTTTTGAAATTTCTTGATGATTTGCAAATGTTTTTGAACTTTTTTGATTATTTTTACAATTCAATTTTTTTGAAATAATAATAAAACATAACAGCCAAACAAATTAAATGTAATAAACAAAATCGTGAAATTAAATTAAAAAAATAATTTAAAAAAATTAAAATCAATCCAAATTATTCAAAAACCGTAAAAAGTAGAAAAGTTTAATTAGGCAAAAAAAAAGCCAAAGAAAGAAATTAAGAATACAAAGGCAAAACAAAAATAAAAAAAAAAAATTGTTGAATGTAGATATTTTTTGATTTCTTCTGACTTTCTTGATTATTTTTAATTGTTTTTGCTTATTTTTGTTTAAACGTTTTTTTTTTTTCAAAACAATTAAAAAATAGAAAGAAATTAAGAAAAACATCAAAAAAAAAAAAACAAAGGCAAAAAAAAAATTAAAAAGTCAAGAACTATCGAATGTAATGAAAAATTGTGCTTTTAATTTTTTGATTACTTTTGATTTTCTTGATTATTTTGCATTATTTTTGATTGATTGATGTTATATTAGAAATAAATTTTTGTTTTTTTTCATAAAAATAACATTCAAAATTTAAAACAAAGGAAAATCACTCATCAGTCGGCTATTAAATTCAGCAGGTAATCAATACACCTAGTAATCATTACTTAACAGCTCTGCTAAAGATTCGTGCTAACTATTTCATTACTTCAAATACCAAGCGTGCTGTCTGTAATGCCAAATTTGCTCTTGTAGCCTACTAATAGCCGAGGGAATTCCATATTACGCTGCAGCCTTGCTTGCGTTATGTAAATTCAAATAGCTTTAGGAAAATTAGTACAGCAATAAATTACATTTATCTACTTACATACCTATACATGCATACATACATAAATATAAATATCTGCGCAAATTGTTTATCACGAGCATGTTGAACAATCGTTAACACGTTGCACGTATCGATAATATGTCAAAATAGTGACAGCTCATTGCAATTGTTGAATATTAATACCACCAGCATAACAGCAATAACAACAACAACTAACATTAAAATTATGTACCCACAAGCGAAGCATTTGCAGCACAGTAGCGCCAACAACAATAGCAATAACAAAACGAAATTTGTTTCATGTTGACAACAAACGCACGGCGACAACATCATTCCCTCGGGTCCAAAGTTTTTGTGGGGTGTTTTTTTTTTTTGGTTTATCTGTGTAGTAGGCGTATATATGTATGTATGTATGTACGTCGTGTTACTGTGACTCCAAGTTGTCACCGTTTATAGCATGTTAACAGTCTGGTATAGCCCCAACGGTAGACACAATAATTGACAAACTCCATGAAATCGATTTAGTTGAGTAATTTCGTGTGTGATCGGCTAGGAGTTGACAGACAAATTGTTGCTTTGTAGCCACGCTGACTGAGTTGGCGCATGCTTTCGCCAATTTTGTGGGTTGGTGCTAAATGTGCCTGGCATTTCCCGGGCATAGCTCTCATAGCACAAAGCAGAGTGTGTATTGAATTTTTAATGTATTTAATTGACAGTCATTCAAATGAGTGTGGCGAGCGCCAGCAATTACAATTAGGTTTCGTAAAAACACACATACACAAATACATACATGAAGTACATTGACATACTAATACACGATGATTTAAATATCGATAAAATCGATGACATACTTTTTATATATGAGCTTTTTCATTTTAGAGGCAAGATGGGCGAGGAAGAAGTCTTTAGTCTAGATTCAGATTGAGATGTTAGGCAACAGAAATAGCGTTCGAAAATTATCAGAATCAGCCTCAGATCAGGCTTTAGACCTGATACACTTAATCTTGGAAAATACCCCTCAGAAATGTGTTGACGCACCCCACCTCTTTGTGCAATTTAAAGTGATTTCTCCAACAAATCAATCGCATGAAAATTCCCACCTGAGCTTAAGTATCTATGTATATTTGTTATTGTTGTATATGTGTAAAAATGCTGCATATTTCAAATGGATGACAATTAGTGGGTGAGGTTGCTGTCACATAATTCGTCATCAGGAATTCCAAACTTTATTATTGTCTTTGTCTATTAAATCGTAGTATATCTAGTCATTGTAAACGTTTTCCTGTTTATAAAACGTTAGCGATAAGCAAACCGCGCTACAACTGTCAAACTGGCTGACATTCTAACGCTGACAATTGAAGCATTTATAAATACACTGTGCAAAATTACTGACTTGAAATGAGAGAGTAGTTCAGATATTAAAAAAAAAAATTTTTTTAAATGCTTTAATTAGGCAACGATCAAGTTTGAATCAAATGAGCTTAGAGTTTGATTACAAATTTATTTAAAAAAAATCTATTCATTCATACACAACAAAAAAATCGAGTCTCCTTGGTCAACTATATACGAACATGAGTGAGTTTAAATCCCACGACTTTGAATAAGTCCACTAACCACTTAAAAATTATTTATAATAATTTAAAATCTGCCACCTATGCATTTCTCTCACTGTACTAGTGACGCGCGCAAATCATTAGTGTGGCCTGACAATTAAATAACAATAAAAATCTTAAGCTGTCAACTGGCTGCACTTGCAAATTGTATGCCCATATTTGAACGTGAGGCCAATAAAATTTATTGAAAGTGACGCAAATATAAAATGTTTGTAATTTCCTGGAAATATTTCATTAATGCTTGAGTGGAGAAGAAGAAGAAAATTGAATATTAGTAATCTGCGTTCATTGAGTTGGTACATACAAGACCTGTTAAATTCCAATAATAATTGAATAATCAAGTGATTTAATAGTCTTTTCAATTACTAGTGTTTATTTTAAACAATTTTAAAAATTCGCAATTTCTAATTGATTACCATTTAAAAAACAAAAAAATAAAAAATTAAAAAAAAAAAATTTGATATTTGTATTGACTTGTGATTTTTTTCTATCAAATAATTTTTTTGGATTTTTTTAAATTTTTTTGTTGTTTTTTTTTATTTTAACTTTTTTTTATTTTAGAGCGTGTGATTATATTTGCCAACAATATCAAAAACTAACTACAAATAATCAAAAGTAATGAAACCAAAAAAAAACAACAAAAAAATATTTTCATTATTTTAAATTATTTTTGTTTTTATTTTGATTATTATTTTTTTTTTGTTGACTACGTTTAAAAATTTGGATTATTTTTTATTGGTTTTGTTTATTTTAGATTTTTTTTATTATTTCGAATTTTTTTTGAAAATTTTTTTGATTTCCAAATTGTAATCAATCTAGCCGGTAATCATTACTTTTAGTAATAATTAATTAAACAACTGAGTTCTATTTTATTTGCCGTGTCATAGCCCTGCTCAATGCAGCTGTCGGCATCTGGGACACTGTGACCACCTAAGTTACTGTCATGGCTACTTTGACGGCCACTGTTTAACTGTTTTACTGTCACTGTTCCGGTCACTACTTGAGTCACTATTACTACGGTTGGTGCGATCATGGTTATTGCTGCCCATTCCTTTCATGCTTTTCAAATATGCATAAACTATTAAAACACAAATTTTTAGCTTAGTAATCGAAATTTATTTTTAGCATTTTATTTTTGCTGAATACTTTTTTAAATATTCATTGAATATGTAAATATTTTTTGATTTTTGCTTGTTTACATTTCTTTGTTAATCGATGATTGGGCAATAATATAATTTCCAACTTTGGCTAATACCACCAACTAACAACATTTCAAAGACGAAAAAAGTTAGCAAAAATAACAACAGCAACTGTATATAAGCTGCTGCTATATGAAAACAACAACAAATATAAGTACTTGTTGTACCCTAAGCTATCAAAACTTAAGCTGCTTAAGCTGTTTTCAAAGTCAAAGCCTTGACTGCTAGCACACGCCTTTTATTTGTAGCAAACATAAATAAAAGTTCATAACACACAAGCGCACATACACAAAGCTATCACACGCACACACACATACCTATATGCATACATGAATACAACTTTATTAAGTGTTAGCGCATATATTTTAGATTTGGTCCGCACCTTTATATGTCTAGCTGTCAGCGCATTGAACTTCTCATTTCAAATGGTGAACAATTTATTGAGTTTATTTATAGTCGCAATTTTATTATTTTCTTTTTTTTTGTTTTTTTTTTTTTTGTTGTTTACTAAGCTTTATTTATTGTTAAATATTGTTTAAAGAAATCTATTACCAAGGCTATTTGTTTCTTTTTTTAGCCTACCTTATAATCACTACCAATGAAGAGCAATAGACAGTTGCTGATGCGGTCTTTTTTTGGTTGGAAAATATGTCAAACGCACTACGGATAATGATTTGAGGGCATGGAGCAGTATCCTAAATCGAAGATAGACAAATAAGGTCCTGGTGATGGCAAAAAGGCTGCTCTGCGAAGTAATTTTATTTAAGTCCATGACACGACCCGGAAGGAATCAGAAAATAAATCGAAAAATAACAAATCACAGAAACTTATTTCAGAATTGAAACATTTTAATCATTCGTATATTACCATTTGAATATGAATATTTTTCTATATTTGTCTCATTTAAGGAATGCGCCAATCTAACAAAAGACTTAAGACACGAACTTGACAAACAAACTCGTCCTTGTTCTGTTTAAGTTTTTTTTGTTTTAATTAAGCTTTTTTAGAGTTTTTTCTCTTAAAAAGATTTAAATTCAGCTAGTGCTGTAGCTATGAAACACACTTGCTATAAAAGACTTAATACACGAACTTGATAAACTGCCAAGCTTGCCTTCTGGTATTGCTATTTAGCGCTGTTTAGTATTTTATATTTTTTTGTTGTTTTGGTTTATATGTAAGAATAATATTTAATCGGTAACTCTAAAATAAACTCATTTTTTTCATACACTTACACTTACTACAAAAGATTTAAGACACGAACTTGACAGACAGCCACGTCCTAGTCCTGTTTGATTTGTTTTTGTTTTTTGTCGTTATTAAGCGTTTTTTAGGGACTTGTCTCTTAAAAATGTTTGCTTCTGAGAGCGCTGTACTTATAATAAATACTTACTACAAAAGACTTAAGACACGAACTTGACCACGTTTGCGTGCTTGTAATGCTATTTAGTCCTTTATAATTTTTTTCTTCTTTTTTTCTTACGATGAACTCTTGCTTCCTAACCCTGAATTAAACAAATTTTCTTTTATTTTAAATAAATTTTTGCATGCAACAAAACAGTAAAACTAGCTTTTGTTACACATTTAAAGTCAAACGATTTAACAGTTGACAGACCATCGTCAATACCAGAAATTCAGCAGACATGTTGGCATTTCACAATCACAACAAATATTTTGCACCCAGCACCTCGCGCGCTACTATGCGCTCAACTGTCAACACTTCCTCACATCAAAACCACTCCCAAAAGCAAAAAGTGATAAGTAAGCATCATGAAATATAAAAGATTTTTCATAGCAATAAATGTAAATAAATAACATCATACACAGCGCAATGTACATATTTGTAAAAAAAAATGTGGCTTGAAAAAATGCTATATTTCTTAGTAAAAAAGCGTATTCTTCTGAAAGTATATGTCGGTGTTAATGTTGTGCGGAGCCAAAGTGTCTGGTGTTGAATTTTGCTCAAACACATAAAAGTCGTAAATACTTAGTGGTGTTGTTTTCTTTTGTTTTATTATTTTTTTATTTTGTTTAAAAATAATTTTGTCCAACCACTTTATTGAGAGTTTTTGTAACGGCACACAATTGTATATACGCTATACACACACACACACCTCTATCACATCATTTTTTTTTTTTTTTGTCCACAACAACTTCCCTATTTTGGCTGTGTATACACGTTTTATTGAAAGCTGCATTATTACCAATTAATATTTTTAAACAACGACAATTTTGGTTAATCTATTTCACGCAACTCATCGGTTGTTTTGTTGGCGTTAATTGTTTAGCTCGTTTTGTGTCAACTTGCTGTACGTGTGTGTATGTGGTTTTTGTCTCTTGGAGGTATTGTAAAAGCTGCTTAAGTTGACCAACGCTGCTGCGTTTTGCGTTTGAAATTATTATTTGCTATATTTGTCGTATTAATGGTTAATTGAAATTATTGTTGTATCGCATTAAAGCAAATTCCATTGAAGTGCTTTGCTGTCATGTTTATTTTTATTTATGCGCTTTGTTACTTTAATGAACTGTTTTTTTTTTATTTTTTTTTTTTTGTGAAATCATATTCCTTTCAGCGCTTCAGCTTCTTTTTTTTTTGTCTCCGCTAATACCTTCAACAAATAAATTTCTATTCAATATATTTGTTTACTTTAATTAACTTTTAAGTCAAATCTATTTTTGCCCTTGTAGTCATGTCTAAATATTTACTCAATTATTTCTTTTGTATTTTTTTTTTGTTTGTTATTGTTTTATTTAAATCAATTCCTGTTGTGCTTAATGCGCTATTTCTTTTACAATGAATTCTTTATGTGTTTGTTTTCTTTTTTTGGTTGATTTAATTATTTTGACATTTATTGCCGCTTTTGTGGTTTTAGCGGTGAATATTAGCCACGCGCTGCTTGTGTTGATTCAAATTTGCCTAATATGAATGGCTAAATTGTGATTTAGAAAATTTTAATTTTGCTTCATATAAATTGAAAGACTTAAGACACGAACTTGGCGTATGCAAGGTGCGCATACTTAATAATAAGAAGCTGTGGTAGCCTGATTTAAAGGACATGGACATGTAATTCCATATTCAGTTACCCATTGAAGTCCCGAGGCCGTGATACCCGAGAGGAGAGAAGCTCTAGTTCGTTTCTCAAATCCACAAGGGACTGCTAAGAGAAATGTTTGAGCATCGATATTCCATCTGTAAGCCTTATGGTATAATAGCTAGGATGCTTACCCTAAGTGTCTTTCTGTTGAGTCTAATCTTTTAAGCTACTCTGAGAGCAGAGTGTTTGAAATATACCAACCTAGATTATTGTAGATAAGAGTCTTAGTCGTTCCTATTTTCCGCATCCCTGCTTTTTGCATCCTTTCTTGCTATTATTGTTCTTTTTTAACAAATTATTTATAAAAAAATTCGAACTTATTTCAATGTATTCACTTTATTGCTACAGCTTATCTTTACCCACAAAAAAAACTTACATTTATATGGTCACAAAATAAAAAAAAAATTCAAAAAATCTCAAATCACACACTCACTCTCACATCAACTTCGCATCACTTCATCATACCAATGCAAATGTATTTTATGTGTGCTTGTAAATGTGTTGAGTTTTATTTGTTATTGTTGTTGTTGTTTGAACAATACGCCCAACAGCAGCCAACGGCAATCATCATTCAGAAATTCAGGGTGGTCCACTCATTCGGAACAATTTGGTTGCACCACCAATTGCAGCTCGTTTGGCCCTTTTTATGTGTTTGCCATTTGGTGGGCCATTTTGTGTGCTACCTCCCTTTTGGAAAATGATTGTTATTGTTAACAATGCTTGTACTTCTATGTATCTGTGTGTGTGTGTGTGTGTCCGTGTATTGCCTTTAACAACATTTTACTGCTGACCGCACTCACGAATTGCATTAAAATTGCAATTTCGGTGCTTTGCAAAAGTTCATGTGCAGCAAAAGGTGGGGGGGGGGGCAGGGTAGGTAAATTTCGCGTTTATATGATGTTGCACACACACACATATATATGTTTAAAGACAGAATGGCTACATTTCTTTTGGTAGTAAGAATTGGCGTACAACCCAGCTACCTCAGCTATGCGCACGCGTGTCTGCCAAAACACGATTTTGGCGCTTCATCGTGTTTTTCTGCGAGTCATTGGTGATTTGATTTGATTTTTGTTGTTTTTTTTTCACTTTTTTCACAATTTTCAATTTTACTTTATACCCAGCAGTGCTAACAGATATATGTATAAATATAGTTTATTGTTACATTGTGTTCAATATCGTATAAGATTTTGAGATGCGTTAACTTCGTAAAAAAAGTATTTTCGAACATATTTTTTATATATCGATAAATGTTGGCCCCTAAGGTTCACCTTCAAAAGAGCAGGTTACCTTGAAACTGGGTATATAATTCCGTATATCTACCGCCGAAGCATTCTATCCTTTTTTCAAGTTTGTGATTCCAGCTTTTTTTAGTTAGTTGCTTCTTTTATAATTTGGAGTTTCTCGTTTAAATTTTTTTGGTTTACTTTGGTAAAATGTTCAATTTAGAACTTTTTTGACTGCTTTTGTTTTAAAATGTCTTTTTCTTATTTTTGTAGTTGTGGTTTTGTACTGCAAGGCGTGTTGTTTGTTTCCTTGTGCAGACTTCCATACTATGGGTTATTTTGAAGATACTTTAAGCCAAATGAAATATTTTCTACTCGTAAAATGAAAAAAAAAAACGAGTTATAAGTAGTAACGT
>OX608080.1:6677801-6765301 GCA_951509765.1 Sphenella marginata | reverse complement strand
ACTTCTGGAAGACATCCACAAAAGTATGCAAAATCTCTTTACTCGGTAGAAGAAGAGACGGTTTCTGGGCCTTGAATTTCATGTACCTTAATAAGTGAAGATGCTTCAGTTTGCGCAAATTTTTGAAGCAAATTTAGCATCGAGATTTAAAAAAAAAATGGACCCTGCCCTTCCGAACATTCCTGATACACCACTGATTAGAATGTACACTTGCTTGCATAGGTGAAGAAAAGAGTGATGGGAGGCCCAAAATTTGAGTTTTATTTTCTAATTATATTCCTTGGTAGTTCCATTTTTTTATTCGTTAGCAAAGTTGAAATCTGTCTTGGTACTCTGGAATTTCATTCGTGTGATGAGTGCACATTTCAGTTTGTTTAAGGCCAATATTATCAGCACCCTGTATCTTCTTTAACTTGCTAAATACCCAAGCACTGCTTTCAACTATCCACTTTTAAAGAAGCATGCATCACTTGACCGCTCGATATCGAACAGCTCTAACTTCGACAATTTCAAGCTATCTGCGCTTAGAGTAGCCTTAAGCTGTCCGCTTTCGACTAGTTTGAAATTAGTTCTGGTTGCAGATAAGCAATTATCTTTAGCCGATATTTCGCTTTTCAAACTTGTACCAAATAAGATAGCAAGTATGCGGCTCCAAGACTATTAACATTCCCGTCTTCTTCGCAATTTACTGCACTTTGCGTAACACAAATAATTACTTTATTTTATTTTACGCAGTCAAATTAAGCAGCGCTTCCTAGCTTATCAACTTTAGTGCAATCACCTCCCCCCAAAAAGATTGCTTATCCTATCTCAGCAAACTGCCAAATGTACTTTTAGGCGCCATCAAATGTCCTTTCTAAGCACTCTAACGCTGTCTGCAGCTACTAAATTCAATAATAATTATGTCGCGACAAACACAGACCCCAAAATTAAAAAACTTCTAAATCCATAAAATCAAATAACTTAAATATTCTTCTTCTTCTTTTATGCATAAACACTGTGCACCCACAATTGCTTAATTGCTTATTCAGCAAGCAGAAATTCTAACAAACGAAGACGATTGAATAAAACTTCCGCGATAATTTTGCTGCTTAACTACGCCACCGTCTCTCGCATGCGTTTGTTTACCCATAAGCCCACTTGTTTGTCGAAGCAAAAAGAAAGCGCATCTAATAATGGCCAAAGTAATAAAAACAATTGGCAGTAAAATAGTTTTTTATTGGCTTGTAAATGACACCTGCTGCCTATAAGCATGTATGTGTGTGTGGGTGTGTATGTGTGTGTGGTATGCGCTTAGGTATTTATTTGGCATTTTCAACACATCATCAATGTGATATCGCATTATCTAAATAGCTGTGAATATCTGTAAATTTTCGCAAATCAATAAACGCCTACTTGGCGCCTCCGATCAATTATAATTGCCTACAAACCGCACGAAAGCTGCCACCAACACGCCAACTTATTCAATGCCGTAATCTCTTAGAAGTGTGTACATGGTTTCATATATATGTATATGTATATGTTTGTGTGTATGCTGCACGCGATGCCATCTCACTTTCAATCGAAGGCTATAAAATTTTGCTAATAAAAATTCGTATTATTTGAATTGCTTTGGCGCGTCGTTGTTATTGTTGTTGCTGTTGTTCATGTTGTTACTACCTTTGTTTTACTATTCTCGCGCAAAAAATTTAGAAACTATGCGGCTATAAATAGAATTCTCTATAAATATTTCAAGTCAAAAAACTGAAAAATAGAATTTGTGAATAAAATGTTAGGCGTGCCAATGGAGATATCGACATTTTTGGTGAATAACAAGAAATCGGAATAGTACGAGATCGGAACTATGAACGAAATTAGAACTATACCAGGAATTGGAATTTGACCCAAAAAACTGGATTAGATCGAAACCGAAGTTAAATCCGAAATCGAAACTACATCCAAAATTGCCATTAAACCGAAACCGGAACCAGACCCGAAGTCGTAAATATTCCCGAAATTGGAATTTGACCCAAAATCGGAATTAGATCGAAACCCAAACTAGATACGAAACCGGAACTATAAACCAAATTGGAATGGCACACGAAATCCGAAATATAGACGAAATTAGAACTATAAACGAAATTAGAATTCGACCGAAACCGGAACTAGACCCGAAGTCGGAACTATTCTCGAAATTTGAATTTGACCCAAAAAGCTGAATTAGATCAAAACCGAAGCTAGATCCGAAATCGAAACTAAATCCGAAATTGCCATTAAACCGAAACCGGAACCAGACCCGAAGTCGGAACTATTCCCGAAATTGAAAGTTGACCCAAAATCTGTATTAATATTTGTTAGAGCCGAAACCGGAACTATAAACCAAATTGGAATGGCACACGAAATCGAAACTACATCCGGAATAGCAGTTAGAGCCGAAACCGGAACTATAAACCAAATTGGGACTAAAAATCTCAACTATAGCCGAAATTGTATTTATCCCGGAATAGAAACTAGGTACAAAATGGAAACCACACCCGAAGTCGGAATTAGACTAAAACCCAAATCGGAACGGTACCCGAAGTCGGAATTATAGACTAAACCGGTAGTAAATCCGAAATGGGAATCATAGCCACAACCGGAAATCGAAATTACAGTCGAAAACGGAACTGTGAATGATTTTAGAACTATACACGAAATCGAAATCAGACCGAATACCCGTAGCCGGAACTCGAGCCATACCCGGAGCTTTTTTAGAAAGCGGAGCTTTATCTTTTTCTTTATCATAAAATAGATACATATATGTTTTAATTATTTAGCTAATTTTTTGCTCTTCCGAATAGCTAGCCTTACTGAAATTTATCAGCAATATATTAACCCAGACAATGATTTAGTTGCAGAAACAAATTTCAGCTGCGTTGGTCCATTTATACAAAAATCGTGTTGTAAAAAATTTCATAAATTTTTGCTTTCTTTAATGCATTTGATTTGCTTTTGTTACATGCATTCAACGGTACACCTGTTTATCTCACTTTGTTGTATCATTTTATTATTATTTTTTGCTTTCCTTCATTTGTGATGGTCGTTAATTATTGAATGCCCGACGCTTAGAGTAATTTTTTAATTACTTAATTTATTTCTTCACAGCGATTTTACGCCATAATTCTTTTTAATTGTTGTTTGTTTTGATTTCAAATTTACGAGTGAGTTATGAGGTTTTTTTTAAACTTGTTGAACAGTTTCTATGGAATGGAATTTCGCTATAGAGATGTTTTTCGTAAATGGTTTCAAGAAATAATGTCTACAAGTCCAGTTTATTTGTAGGAAGATACCTCTAATCAAGAGCACTTGATTCCAAGTATTTCACACAAAATTAAAACCGAATCGGAAATCACAAAAGAAATTAGAAACGAAATCGAACTCGAAGTCGAAACCGGAATCGGAACCGAAACCGGAACCGGAATCGGAACCGAAACCGGAACCGGAATCGATATCGGAACTGCGAAATATTCGGAATCGATATCGGAACTGCGAAATATTCGGAGCCTCCCAAAAACAGGTCCGAGACTGGCACAGTAATTGGTACTAACACCGATACTAAAACCAAAATTGGAAATGCAATCGAAACCGAAAACGGAACCGAAACCAGAACAAAATTCGTAACAAAATCAAAACGAGCGCCCATCCTCTTCCATAAGGTTTGCATGAGATATATTAGCCGTGGTATTGAAACTCACAGGGGACGACATGACCGAAATCAAAAGCGGAACCGGATCTTAAAGTGAAGATGAGCTGGAACCGAATGTGGAAATGAAACTGGATACTGAATAGAAAAGGGAACCTAGACCGAACCTGGAGAGAAAATCTGGTTGGGAGCTGAAAATATTTTTGAAGACAGGGTAGAAAAATTCGAAACCGGAGTGGGAAACGATGCCAGAAAAGAAAATATTTCGTGGTGTCAGAGGTCGAAATTTTGGATTGGAGCAGGATCAAATACCAGAAACTGAAACGAAGAAAGGAAGCTTGAACGATATTATGCCTACCTAAAAATTAAACGTCATCTACACGATGGAAAATATTTTAAAAAGGGTTCGCGGTAGTCCCGCATTCGAATTAAAACGCTCCAAGTTAAAATAAAAGTGATCATGAAAACATAATTTAATTCTCATTTCATTTACCTTCAAGATTGAAATAACAAATAAAATTAACCAAATAAAGCTAAGAACAAACAATTAAAAACATTTTTATAAACAAATATGCAACAATTCAATATTAATTTGAAATGCAAATTTGGCACAAAAAACACAAAAAAAAAAAAAAAATTAAACGCATAAATCGAATGCAATCAACAGTGACAACTTCAAACAAGTGGAATATTCCATAAATTTATGTATTAAAATGACAACCACAAACAAAAAACGCAGCAAAAAAAAATTGCCAAGTTACCTAAAAATGAAAAAAAAAAAAATTCTAATTCGCATAAGCCATACAACATTCACTTGCCCCTCAAATTTATTATTTATTTATACTTATGTGCAACATAAACGCGAGTCAATACTACTTTCAAGCTAGCTGCAACACGGCTACAAACAAGCTTATTGTTTTGGTGCTTAAATTTTTTTGTGTACCTTTTTTTTTTTTTTTTTTTTGGTTTTCTTTTTTTTTTTGCTTTTGAGTTACATATTTTGTTGATTCAGCTGCATCTAATTACAAGCAAATCAAATTTTGTGCGCTGCCAGACAAAAATTTATAACTAGCAAGCAAAACGAATCGCAATCACAACGCAAAGCTTACTAACTAACTAAATGGTAAGCAGTTGTTTGCTATTTTGCCGTAGACTAAATAACTTACGATATGAGTGAATGACTGACTGGCTGACTGACTGGCTGACTGACTGCCAGATCAGCTGCATATGCGCGTATCTAATCAAATCAAACCTAGTTTCTCATAACTTGTTATTTATCGCATGCGCTGAGATATCAAAAAATATTTTAAATATATTTTAAAGCTTTATGTTGTTGTTGTACAATTTTTTTTTTTTCTTTTTTTGGGTGATTGTAGTTGTTATGTTTGCATTTTATTTTTAGCAAATTAGCAATGCAATGCATATTTTTGGAGCGGCACACGTTTTATGTCAGTCATAATGTATTTTTGTTTGTATGTCTGGTTGTTTGTACATGTGAAACAAGGTTAAAATCTCAGAATTGTTCAAATTATAGTCGTTAAAAAAAAGAAATATATATAAATCAAATAATTTACATTGAATTTGTGAAAATGTCAAAAAATGCATAAATTATAGTGTTGAAAATACAAAAAAAAAAAATAAGTATGTGAATATGTTTACTAATTATGCTAAAATTTATAAGCCAATGAAGTTCGTGTCTTAAGTCTTTTGTTGCAAATGACAACACAAATCCGCTCAAGCTGTAAATAATCGCACTTAATTAACATGCAAAGGATTTGGCTGTTTTGTGTGTTAGCCATTCAAATAAAAAAAAAAGTGGAGCTTTAGGTGAGTGAAAAAGTGAAAACACGCATAATACCCAGTTGGCGGTTGTTAAAAATTAAATGAGAGAATTAAAGCAAAATCATAAATTCTGACAGGGGCTTGGAAGAATTTTGAAAACACAGCTTTTTGTTTAAGTTTTAATATTTGCCTTCAATATGTTTTTTGAACAACTTTTAAACAGATTTTTTTTTATAATGGAAATTTAGAAACAACAACAATGGAAAGTCTCCTCTGATTTTAATGCGCTTCTAAGCCACAGTCAAGTGCAAAAATCCATAATCCAAGTTACGTGAAGCGCACGTGGGTATAACTTCATGCTGATACATAGCGGACATCTTATTGCTCTCAGCTTATATCGACAACTATTTTTAAACGCGAAATTCACCCATAAAATAACTTTCGAGCAAGTATATAAGTATGCGCAGATATGCCCCCAATTAGCGAATCGCATATTCTCCACACAAAAAAAAACTAATTAGAACCACTTAAGTGGATAAGCCGCAAGCGGGATCAGCGCAAAATGAAAAAAAGAAATTTATAAAAAAAAAATTACAAAAATTTCTTGATCAACGCAGACCACCGGATGAGCGAAGGTTCATATAGAAATTATTTCATCAAGTCTTAATCAGTTAGCTGCAAAGACCAACCGCTGGGATGGTATAATAAACTTGTAGGTTTGTGCGTTTGGGGCAATAATATGTATGTACAATAAATACAAAAAAAAAAAAAAAAAAAACATAATGTGAGTCAAGAACGGTAATCGACAAAGAACAACAACAATAAAAATAACAATAATAATAATTCGACACTGCCACACCAAAAGTGGCTGTGGGAACACTTCAGCGTGTGCGTCTCAACATAACATCACTCGCAAACCATAAAACACAAACCCAAACTCAAAAGTGAACCTTATAGCTAACAACTGCAAGAAAGAAAAAAAAAACATCCTGAACTTCAAAAAAAACAAAAAAAAAAACAATAAAACAAAACATGAATTGCAGCTATAACACTAATGTAGCAATAATAAATGTTGAAAATAAAATTAAATCAACCGAAATCACTTTAATTTCTTAATAATATTGCTATTAGCTGTTTGTTGTCTGTTGTTGTTATAGCAGTTGTTTTACTGTTGTATGTTTGCTTGTTCATTTCTTCACAACAGCAGCAGCTGCTCATGGCATGTATTCCTTTTTCGATAAACCAACTCATGCACGCGTAGCCTTTTCTATATTCTTTTGGGTTGGTTGAGGTATCATTGACTCGAATCCGTTCGGGTTCATCTAAAGGCGGGTCAATATGTGCGTTTGATTGTGTGTGCGTACGCTGTAGGCGTGTATGTTCTTATCCGCTGTTTTGAACGTCTGTGGTGGTCACATCTATCCAAGCGCCCAAGCCTTTTTACAGGCAGCCGCATGTCGGTCGTGATTTCATAGAATTAAGTCCGTATCTACCTAAATAATACATACCTTCTTATTCAGTTTATTGATTGGTTATATATTAGTACTATTTTGGTATTACAGTTGTTCCTAAACAAATTCAAAAGACTTGGTTTCGGTGAAAAGATTTTATTTTGGGTTCTTATTTGGTTGACCCTGTCATCAATAACGTTTACAACACTGAAAGCTTTGCATAGTTTTGACGTTTGGTTATTTTATTTTATTTTATTTTATTTTATTTTATTTTATTTTATTTTATTTTATTTCATTTTATTGTATTTTATTTTATTTTATTTTATTTTATTTTATTTTATTTTATTTTATTTTATTTTATTTTATTTTATTTTATTTTATTTTATTTTGTTTTATTTTATTTTATTTTATTTTATTTTATTTTATTTTATTTTATTTTATTTTATTTTATTTTATTTTATTTTATTTTATTTTATTTTATTTTATTTTATTTTATTTTATTTTATTTTATTTTATTTTATTTTATTTTATTTGATTTTATTTTATTTTATTTTATTTTATTTTATTTTATGCAAGTCTTTCTTGTACAAGTTCGTCTCTTAAGTCTTTCGTTCATTTGAAACAACGTATAACCGCTGCCGCTATGTCTAGCTTAAACTGGACAACATGTTAATTATTCAAAAAATTCCCAAAGCAAATAGAGTTAAAAATAAAGTAAAAAGAAAAATTGCTTTGATTTGCATAAAACAAAATGTAGAATGTAGAGATCAGCGCATGGCAATTATTTACAGAAACGGTGAAGTGAAGAAAAAAATTTAATTTATGAAAAAAACCAAGAATGCCAAAAAGTCTAGCGGGGTAACAATGTTATAACTAAAAAAAAAATATATATATATATATTTAACATGCCAAACACAACTCATAGAAATTTAAATCAGCAATCAACATTCAGCAATTCAAAAGCAACAAAGAAGCGTAGCAAAATCATCAAACACGAACAAGCAGAAGAGTCCAAAAAAAATTAAAGCACATAATGAAAGTCAATTTGAAGTTAACATTACCCGAATGATTTCAATAATGAACGGTTTTTATAGCCGCAAGCATTTCAATCTAGATAACGCGCCTGCGCACACAAATGAGCTGAAACTGAAACTAAAGTTGCCACCGTGGTCGATGCGGGCAGGCAAAGAACCAAAAAAACCGAAAAAAAAAACGAAAAAAAAACTACAAACAGCAAACAAAGTGGCAGCAATCAACAATTTCGAGTATAATAAAAGTACAAAAAGTTTTAAAAAAAAAGGAATTTAATAAATTAAGTACACAAAAGAGTTGAATTCAAGCAGCGCTGAATGATCTTTATAACTTTATTTGGGTTGTGCGCTTTGTTACTATTTCAATTTGGACTTCTTTAGGCACTTTTTTTTGCCACTCAATTGCTGTGCACATTTTATTTGGTTGGGTTTTTGTTGCGGAATACATCGCATTGGAAATAAGTATGCACGATCTAAGCGGAATTCGGTGGAGCTAATATTTTGGGGAGACTTCCAACAGATACTTGAAGTGTTGCAGTGTTTCTATATGGGAATCAAATATTCAAGACCTTCTTAAGAGATTGGACAAATTTCTCATCTCTTTTTGCTCGCTCTTAATGTTACCTTAGCATGGATCTACGTTGAAGTCTCCAGCGCAACACGTTGTTTCTTAAATCTCTTATTTTTTTCGGGATCTTGTATACATTAAAACTTTAACATTTTTTTAATGGAATGCTTATCGTGCTGCAAATTATTATTATTAATTACTACAATTCGAGTGAGTTCAACGGCGGTGAGTTGAAGGCAACACTGCGTCTGCCATGACGATGATGATGATGACGAAGGCTGTACAAGAAGCTGAACACGCATTGACCGCAGGAGTGCAATGACAAGTACAAAAACAAGAGTAACAAAAAAGTGATTGAGATGCAGGCTAAAGACGATACATAGCCACTTATATAACAGCAATCTCACTCCTTCAGCATTCCTTTAAATTTACTCAAGTATGATAATGAAGATTTTTTTTTGTAATTTACTTGAATGCGCTCACTTTTACGCAAATCGAAAGCAATCTGTCGCTCCGGTTGTGGGAAATTTTTGCAAATGAATTTTCTACATCTTTTGTTTCACACACACACACAAACACATGTGCAAATATTTACTTACATGCTAAATGTAATCGCACAAAGGTGCGGCTTTTTACGTAGCGAGGCATGTTTCAGCATAACAACAACAACAACAACAACAACAACGACGCTTCACAGCAGCTGTCCAAGTGATGAACACAACGTTTTGATTATATCATTATTATTATTTATTTGCTTTTGCATGTTTGTTGTTGTTGTGTTTTTAAGCTTAATGTGTTTATATATTTAAGTATTTGTTGTAGCTTTATTGCGCTATTGTCTGCTACGCTTTGAATAATATTGAATAGCGGCACGCAGTCTACAAGCGCGCTATTAGCAGCCTAAGGCATTTTGATATTTTTAAAAAGTGAAGGAAGTTGGTATGACTAAATTGGTGAGTTTTTTTTTTTGTACAGTTTGGTGAAACTATTTGCCGTTGTATGGTTGAACGATTTTTAAGAAAGAAATAACTAGTTTTTATAAACTATTTGCAATTATGTTATAATTATTATTATGTGGATATTGTCCTTTTTAGCAATTGACTTGGCTATATTTTAAAAATTGTTCCGTTTTCCATGCCCATTAAACGTTTCATGTATCCTTATATTATTCCCTTTCTTTTTCTCCTTGCTTTCTTTCAAAAAATCTGCTCATATGAGCCCTTAAAAAGATGAGCATTAGGTCGAAAAGAGAGCATTTGGTTCGGTACGATAGAAACGGATTATTTTTTCCAAATCACAAATTATTTTTTTATAACATTTTTTTTATAGTAAAATATCTAGTTTTTAATTTTAAAGTTTCAAATACTACCTGCACTTTAGTTGCACATTACTTGCTTTTATTTTTTTTAAGTTAGTTCTTTTTACCCTAAATTTTTTAAAACTTTTAAATAAAAATGATAAAATTAAAAATCAAGTTCGTTGCTTAAGTCTGTTGTTCTTCACTCCGAATCCAAGTATTCAAGTTCGTTGCTTAAGTCTTCTGATATTCTTTCCGTAACCAAAGAACCAAGTTCGTTGCTTAAGTCTTTTGATTTTCTTTCCACAGCCGCCAAAGAACCAAGTTCGTTGCTTAAGTCTTTTGTACTTATTAACACTATTTCTTACGCTCCTTCGACTCAAAGACCAACAAACTAACCAACTAAATAGCCAAAAAACAAAAAAAAAAAACACTTTATAAATAAATATAAAAACAATGAATAAATGCAAAAACTAAACGAAACTTAAACTTGCAAGAAAAAACAAAAGATCACACCGTGAATGAATGAAATTCCTTTTGGCTGAGGAATTAAATTAATGTGCGCCGATAGCGAATTTAATTTATTGCGACAATTTTTCATTCGACGACAGGCTGGTAAGACTGCGTGCAGGCAGTCAAGCGCCAGCGGTGATGTGCAAACCAAGACCACCGACTAACATACATTTTGACACAAAAAAAGGGTCTGCCACACGATTAGTAAGTGTGTAATGTATGAGACATTCGCGAATTAATGTTTGTGGTGCGCTTATTTCACTTTACTTCGGGGGATTTTTTGTTGTCTTTTTATGCGTTTTTTTGTTCTTTTCTCGATGAATTCTTTAGGGTTATTTGTTTATTGTGCATTCGACTAGTGACATGAAAAGCCTGGCTAATGATGGTTAATAAGCCAATGAGAGGTTATAAATTATTTTGTTAGCACTTTCCAGTGAAATCTTGAGTGACTTGAAATTATAAACTTTTTTTTTTCATTTTATTAGTTTTACAAAGGGAAATATGCGAGTATAATTAAGACTAAGTGAATGGAAGAAAACAAGACCTAGAATAAGGAGAAAAAAAGAGATGTTGAGGGGAGAAGGAGAGGGGAAAGAGAGTAAAGAAATATAGAAAAAGAGATTGTAAAAGTTAAGGACACTTATGATAAGTTAAGGACACTATGAATAATGATGACAATCTGAATGATTAGACCGATGACACCGATGACAATGAATAATGGTGATAATAGCAAGTTAAGATTAAGTTTGTTTTCTGGTTATGGTAAAGGCTACGGTTAAGTTTAACATCTCTCTCAATATTGCGGCAAAGCTTATAGTTTTACGGATACGGTTATGTCTAAGTTTCAAGTTACGGTTAAGGAAACGGTTACCACAAATATTTGTGTTGCCTCAATCATCTGTTTACAGTCAATTTCATGATTACTGTTACGGTAACGGCTAAGGTTAAGTCTATACTATGGTTACGGTTACGGTTAAGTTTATTTGTGGAAATTTCTATATGGCAGTTTTATTACAACTAGCAAAACTCAATTGAGTGGCCTACCAAATAATATCACCGACCTAAACTCTTTCAAATGAGCATGTCAAGCAGGTCTTAACAAAGTATCAAAATATGCAAATTATCAAATAAATAATTTCAAAAGTTACGAGCTAAAATATTTTCTTAATAGCGTTAAAGCAAAGTATTTTTATAATCTCAGCTTGACTTTTTACAAATCAAATGCATGGCAGTTATTCTCCTTTGTTGCAATTCGCATGGCAACATATGTATTCGCTTTGTTACGCGCCCACAACAATTTTCACCGCAGGCCACGACTGTCACCTGTAAATAGCAATACGAATATTGACTGCATCTGATTACAAGCAATTAGCACCGAACAATTAAATATTCATTAAGCACAACTCTACGCCCACGTTTCATTATGAATTTTTCCATATTAGCTGAGCTTTCATATTGATATTTATATTAACAACAAAAATGTCGCCGTTAAACGTTGTTGGCTTTCAACAGTTTGGACTGCGATTGAGTTTGTAATCAGTGGCATCGCATAAATTTTGACTTCGATTAAAAATGTCGAAATATTGAACGAAAATTGTGGCTTAAGCCATGGATTATCGCTGGAATTATTGCTATATAAAGAAACAACATTTTAAAGACAAAGACAATTGATTAAGAAGGAGCAAAAGTATTTAAGTAATAATGGCCATATGTATGTATATGTATGTGTGTATGTATGTATGTATTTATGTAGGTAAGCAGACAAAGGCGGTGTAAGTTCAAAGTGGTTACTTCTTTTAAGCTCATTTGTGAACGAGTTTGCTTACTAATTGGTGTGTATGACATGATATTTGCGAAAGTATAAAAATTAAATTAAAGCTTCACTAATTCGTAAGCAACAAATAAGGCACATAAAACTGAAAGTCGATAGAAGAAGAACTTTAAAATCTTCATTTATGGTTTTGCCAGTGGATAATAGTGCGGGGGATGAGCTTTACTCGAAGCTGCTAAAGGTTAGGTAGTCATATAAGTTTTCGGTTTGAGGCAATTTTGACCAAGCGTAGGTGTGAGATATAGAAAAAATGGCTAGACTCCTACAAGATAGCGTAGTTCCAACATCACAAGTAAAGGGAAGTCAGAATCCAATTGTGATAAAATCTTAGAACAGCTCAATTTTGCTTTTTCGGTTATAACAATTGAAACGAGATCGCTGATGTAATGAAAAGAAAACGTTTCGAAAATTTTTGTTAGGAGTGAGCAGAGGGAGCTGGCAGAAAATTTCGAAACCTCATCTTTTCTCTCATCAGTCACATCGCGGATTGAAAAAAAAAAACAAAAAAAATTAAAACAGGAAAAAAAATTTTAAATAAAAGAAAGAAAAATTAAAAATAAAAATAAACAAAGAAAACAATTAAAAAAAAATTTTTTTAAATCTCTCTTTTATAATTATGTATTCACATCTTTTGGAAAGATAACAAAATGTTATATAGGACTAAGAAACAAAAAAGTAAAAAAAAAGTAAGAAAAATTAGAAAAAAAATTTAAAAAAATAAACAAAGAAAACAAAAAAAAAATCTTTTTTATAATTATTCACATCTTTTAGAAAGATAACATGATATTAGATCGGACTAAAAATACAAAAAAATTTAAAATAAAAATAAACAAACAAAACAATAAAAAAAATTTAGAAAAAAATATATCTCTTTTATAATTATTTACATCATTGAGAAAGATAACAAGATGTTAGATGGGATTAAAAAAGACACAAAAAAAACAATCAAGTAAAACAAAAAAAAAACAACAAAAAATAAAAAAAAAATTAAAAAAAAAATGAACAAAGAAAACAAAAAAAAAATTTTAGAAAACAATATATCTGTTTTATAATTATTCACCTCTTTCCGAAAGATAACAAATCGATAGATCGAATTAAAAACAAAACAAACGAAAAATGAAAATAAAAAACAAAAAAATAATAAAATAAAAATATATATTTAATAATTATTTAAATCCTTTAAAAAGATTACATCAGATTAAAAAAAAATTAATTATAATAAATAAAAAAATTAAAAAAATTGTATTTTATAATTATTCACAGATTTTAGAAAATTAGATTAGATGGAATAACTCTCCACAATTGAAAAAAAAGAATATTAAAAAAAAAAAAACAAATAAAAAAAAAAAAATAAAACATTCAAAACATTTGTTTTAAATATGTATGTACATACATGTGTACAATGTACATATATAGTAATTATTCACAACTTCTCAATAATAAATAACAAATGCAATCGAATCAGCTTTAAAAAAAAAAAATATCATTCACAGCTCATAAAAAACTTATAAGATCGGATAAGCCTGCAGAAACCAAAACAAAAAATTAAGAAAACGTACATATATAAAATAATTATTCACAAATTTTTTTTTGCAAAAGAGTACTGAAGAGTACTGGAGAAAACGTAACGAGATAAAAGCTTTCTTAAAAAAAATATTATTTTTTCTTGTAAAAATTACAGATTTTTCAATCCAAAATCTTAAAAGCAAAAATTTTTGTGTGAAATATCTTTCAGAAAAAAAAAATTAAATTAAATGTGAGAAAAAAATGTACAGGCAAAAAAAGCACACAACGAAAAAAATTAAAAATCTGGAAAAGCAATTAAGCGTTTAAAGTAAAGCTGTACTAATGTCGTTAAGCAAGTTGAATTGAGCATGCAAACATTTACTTATTTACTTGACCACTTAGTAACATAAATAGCTAAGTATACTAACCAACTAACAACATTATGGATATAAATATGAAAATGTTGTATTTTGTGGAGCCTCATAGTCTACCAAATAACGGCCACAAACAACAAAAGCGCTCTAAGTTAACGCCTGTGCCAAGTACGTAAAAGGTAAAGCAATACGAAGTCAGCGCGACAGCCAAGCTGGCAACAATTTAGCAGCTTTAGCCAGCCAGAGCGTCTAGCTAAAATGGCACACAGTTTTGTTTGGTTATATGAAATATTGTTGGATGCATGTGTGTGTGTGTGTGTGTAATTATTTTGGAGTTGGGACTTTACACGCTTTCGGCAGTTTGAATTGTGCGAACGCTTTACTGACAATTGCTGTACAACACAAAAAAAAAAAAAATAAATTTATAAATTTACAGCAAAAGCCAGCTGACTGTTGTTGTCATGATTATTATTACTTTTTTTTTTTTTGAGCTTTTCGTGCTTGCTTGTAAATATGCTTCCTTTATGTGAACATATGTTCGCATAAGTATTAAATATATATATGTATGTATATATGTATGTGTATATGCGTTTGTGTGTGTATTTCATGTTTTCATACTTCAGTAGCTTTTGGCACTTTTGACTTTTGATGCCACGAAATGGTGAGAACTACCAACATTTTCAGCTTACAGAATACACAAAATATATATGTATTTACGTATGTCGATATATTTATACATATATGTATGTATGTTAAACGCAGAAATATGGTTATTAAAAAGTAAGTAGCTCAAGTGAGGCCGTTTGTTATATACCCAGTTGTAATATTTAATAAAAACTTACAAAAAAAGAGCTGAATTATATTTAAAATAATTCGGTAGTAAATCTGAACAATTTTCCAAATAAAAATTTGATGAAAAAATCAATATTAAAAATTTTAAAACGTTATTGAGAAATTTTCTTCATTGTGCCATTTAAATTGAAAAACGTATTTTTGATAACTTATTGCGTGCTGAGCTAGAAATGTTCAAAAATTTAGAATTTTTCTTGAAAAAGTCAACGAAACTGCATTGGTGTGTAAATTTTTCGAAGCTGAAAATTCGAAAAGTTTCGAAAATATTTTTTAAAAAAAATTGGAAAAATTTTCAAAATTTTTTTTTCTTTGAAAATCTTCAGTAGTCAATCCCACTATATATGTAAATGTTATTTCTTTATTTAATTAAACTTATAATTAATTATAAAATTCAATTTTGAAGAAAGAACAGACCTAGCTTTCAGCGCTATCGGCTGCCTTAATTTTTATAAAATTTAAAAAAATTTTCGGAAATAAAAAATAAATGAAGGGCGAGAGTCCAAAAGGGCCTAACCCACACTTTTTTCGAAATTGAGTTTTTAATTTTTTCAGTTTGCCAAAACACGTCTTGTGACGTAGGCGTTGACCAAAAAATTCTAAAAATTTTTTTGAATTTTTTATGAATTTTCAAAGTTGGCCGAGGTCCTAACCCACGGGGTAGCGAGAGGTCAAAAGGGCCTAAGCCCTCATTGCGCCTTATGGGGAAACCGTGTTTTTGTTCATATCGCTCAAGTTTAAACAAAAACCATAAGTCTGCGACGACATCTATGGTGTTTAGCGTTAATGAGAAGCTTCAAGTAATTATCTTACGACAGCGTTTTTTGATTGTGTTTTCCTAGGTTATGTTGTGACAGTTCAAAGTGCGATCGGTATGTTGACGTTTATGTAAATCGTTTTGTATTGGCAATTTTTAATCAAAATTTCAAAAAACCGCAATCAAGGCGTTGTGGAGTAATCCCCACTGATCATTTTCCACTTTATTTCATTTCTCTAGATTGAAAACTAGCGGAGAAATGCCAAGACAACGAGATTCTCGTCGCGAATCGCGACGCCAGGGTCACGCGTATACGACAGCCAAGGGGAAAAACATCAGTGCGAAACAGTCTCCGACTGTTGATGTGAGTGTGCAATAATAATTAAATAAAAACAGGAAATGAACAATAGCTGACGCCGGCAAAGTGAAAGGCACCTTCGGGTTAGGCCCTTTTGCACTCTCGGCACCCCTTGGGTTAGGCCCATGAGAAATTCGAAGTCTCGTAATTCCGAAACTACTGCACCGAATCGCATGAAATTTGAACCCCTAAGAAATGCTATCAAGATCTAAAAGTGATTTCACTTTCAGATCAACACACTGAAAATTCGAAAAATGCGAACGTTTTTCTCGCGCCTTGAAAAATTTTGAAATTGTGGGTTAGGCCCTTTTGCACTCTCGCCCTTCAAATGCTTTGGAAAAAGTTTTATTTTTTTTTTATAATAATTTCTTTTCAGTTCGAAAAATTTGTCTTAGACTGATTCCAATAGTTGTATTTCTAAAAAAGAGCACGATTTTTCACTACTTTCAAAAACAGCGATTTGATCTCGTTAGACCACATTGGTTATGATCCCAAATTACTCCCTTCAACCCACCTTCAATTTTTAAAATCAATCATGACTCTCTTCCTGTTTCCTCATCTCCACATCTAAAAAATCAAATAATTTAAAAAAAGTTCTTCGGTTGACTGATTCGCGTACTGTTCAGTTTTTGTTATTTTTGTGAAATTGCTATTTAAATTTTTTTTTTTAACGCTCAAATGGCCTAGTTCTCAGCTAAGGGCAATTTAGCAGCTTCTGAAAGAGATCCATCAAAATAGCTATATCCATACGGTTAGTAACAGCGAAAGATTTTTCGATCAGAGCAATGTGGTATACAAAACAACAACAATCTGCTATGAACTCCTAACATATGTATATGTATGATATGTTGTTGTTGTTGTGTCATATTTTCAATATTTCTTCTTTAATAATCCGTCTAACACATTAGCGACTTGCATTGAAGCTACTTATTGATGGTTTTGCTTAAGCTTTTACTACCATGCTTGCTGTTGTTATTTGCTTTTTATTTTTTTTTTGTTTTTTTGTCGCTATTTGTTGTTGTTATTATTGTCAAAAAACAAGCAATCGTTGTTGTTATAAATATGTTATACGTGTAAGCTGCCATTTGTCGGTTTTCATTTTTTCGCCGTAATCCCGTTTGGTAATGAAAGATGTTCTTTGTTTACGACTAAACGGAAATTGTTGTACTGTTGTTGTTATTGTTGTAAAAACCTCTTCATTTTTACTATTAATATGCATATAGTTTTTTCTTTTCGCTTTCTGCCTTAAAGTTAAAGCAACGCAGCTGTGCTCGTTATGTGCGCTTGAATTGTCGCAAGTGACTTTTGTTGTTGTTGTTGTTTTTGCTATTACTGAGAAACTACTACAACACTTTTTTATATACCGATAAATTTTTTTGTTATTTTGTTGTTATTATTTTTTCTTGTACTTTTTTCGCTTTTACTATTTTTAATATTTTTTTTTTTCTAAACTTTTTTTTTTCTTTGTTGTTTTTTTTTTTGTTGTACCTTACCATGCTCAACAGCTTGAGAATCATGTAGTGTACTTAATTTAATTATAGACAAAGTGTCAGTGTCAACTAACATTTGTGTGCGAACGTGCTAAAAATACTGTGAATTTTGCTTATGCCGGCAGCACTGTAAAAACAACAAAAAAATTACTTCTGCATATTGCTCAAGCGTGGGAAGTTTTACCACAACTTAACGCTTTGTGTGGCAGTTACTCGATAGCTTGTCAAATGGAGGGTAAATATGTTTTTGACACTTTTTTTTTTGTTGTTTTGTATGGTCAGCTACTGTATTGATGTAAAGTAGATGGAACATATTGGGTAACAAAAGACTTAAGACACGAACTTGGTGCAGTTTGATATGAAATTTTTGTTAACGAAAATTGGTTTGTAGCTCAAATAGCTTACGCTTTTATGCAGTGAATATTTATATATGGGATTTTGTAGCTAATAAATTGATGCCTTTACAAGCAATCGATTTGAGCACAAAGTTATACGAATCTTTGTCTTAATACAGCTAACAAATTTCAATCTTAAGAAAAGTCTTTTTACTTTCAAATTCTATCAATAATTATAAGCAATCACAAATATTTCTTAGAAAAAATTCTGATTAATCAAACTTTATTTACATCCTCTACCCTTAGTTTCAAGCGTAAAATAACAAAATACTTAACAATAAATAAACAAATTATTACATGAAATATTTTTCACATTACTAAATTCAGCAAATCAGTTTATTAATAAAGTCATTTGCTCACTACAAATAGTAAGCGTAACAATATGAAGTGTCATACAAAAATAATTAACACATACTTTTGCTAATTGAATCAAGCATAGAACATGCAAAACCCAATAAGCCAAACAAATTTGAAGTAAGTTGGGAGAAAAATTTATTGAAGTAAATAAAAGCTGAGAGAAATCGAATTTGTTGCTTGCAAAATATTTTACAGTAAGCTCTCAAATCGTTTTAGAGTGCGACAAAAATAGTCCTCTCGTTTTGCACATAGTTACTGGGGTTGTTGGTTGTCCTCTCAATGCCCTGAGCTTTTTCTCAAAAATCAAATTTTATTTAAAATTCTAGAATCAAAGTGGCTTTGGATATTTTTAAATTTATTTCTTATATTATTTCTTTTCAAAACAAGTTTATTTTATTCTAGTTTGTCGTTTTCAAAAACATCTTTCGCAAATGCTTCTTGGGAATAACTCAACTTATACAAAGAAAAAATATTCGCAAATAAGTGTAGATTTTAATAAGCGAATTTCCATGCAATTTTCATTGATATGTGAAAAGTAAACACATTTTTTACTGTAAGAAATCTGGCAACCCACTTGTATTTCCTTATTCATTCCTATTCTTTATATTTTTCCTGTTTATCAATTAGTCTGAATAAACCTCTCGTTATATCAACTCGTGTGTTTTTACTGATCTACCGAAGTGCGGGCGTACCTGTAAGTAATATAACCTAACATTGGTTATGGGCCCAGTGCACGTGGGCATGTAAATTTATAATCGGTAAATTCGGTAAAGAATCAGACAAAATGAGTGCTATAGCTAATATTGAAAAGCTTACGGCGGATAATTTCGCGACGTGGTCGGTACAGGTTAGAAGCCTTCTAATTACACTCGATTTGTGGGATGTGGTCGTCAGTGATTGTCCTGATGAAGAAAGGGCAAAAGCTCTTTGGATAAAGGTTGACCAGAAAGCGCTGGCAACAATAACATTGTGTATAAAACCCAGCGAAATTATTCATATAAAATGTTGTGTAACCTCAAAGGAAGCTTGGCGGGTCCTTAGTTCGATTTATCGTAAAGACAGTGCCGGGCGTAAAGTGGCTTTGTTTAAAAAGTTGGTACACTTTAAGGTTACAGTGCAGGACAAATTTGCTTTGCGTATGAATGAGTTTTGTACTATCGTTGATGAACTTAAAGAAGTCGGTGTAATAGTACCAGCCGATTTTGCGTCTATATTATTGCTTTGTAGTCTCCCCGAGGAGATGGAAAGCTTCGTGGTGGCAATTGAAAGCCGTGATAGTTTGCCAACAATCGATGTGCTAGTATCGAAAATTTTAGAGACCGAAATTCGTCAAAATGATAAATCCGTGGCGGGGGGTGACGAAAAAGTTTTCCTAGCAAAAAATAAATATAAGAGGTTCAGTGGAAAGAAAAATGACAATACACGATCGAATATATTGTGTTATAAATGTGGCAAAAAGGGCCATATACGGTCGCAGTGCAAAGTTTCCGTGTCCAAAGAAAACGAAAATGAAAAGGCATGTTGCTTATTTGAAGAAACGCATAACAACGAAACGTGGATTTTGGACAGTGGTGCTAGTTCGCACATGTGTATGCACAAAAGTTATTTCAATGAAATTGAGCCAAAAAGGCAAGAAATCGTGCTTGCGTCGGGTAAAACAATTTTTGCGGAGGGAATAGGCTCTATAAGTTTAAAAACTGAGTTTATGAATCTGAAATTACATAACGTGTGGTACGTTCCAGAATTAACCTCAAATTTCTTTTCGATTGGAAAAGCCCTTGAATATGGGCATACGGTAAAATTCTCAAAATATGGCGCGATAATGAAAACCGGTAAAGGTGACGATATGTTGAGAGCGAAGCTTGTCGGCGGTGTATTTGTTGCTAAAATGAGACTGAGAAAAACAACGGAGAATATAAACGCGGTAGTGGAAACGAAGAATTCGGAAAAATGGCATAAGAGATTCGGGCACATAAACATGAACGATTTACGTACTTTGTCCAACAAAAATTTAGTGCGTGGACTAAACGGGAGTGCAATGCAAAATTTTCAATGCATGACTTGTGCCGTATGTAAAATACATAGCCTGCCATATAGTTCTTATAAAAAAGTGATTTCCAAACAAGTATTAGATTTAATACATACTGACCTTTGCGGTCCCATGCGCGTAAAATCCCTAGGTGGTGCGTTTTATTTCATGACTTTTGTCGATGATTTTTCGCGGTATATGACTGTTTATTTTCTTAAAAACAAATCGGACGCTTTCGATGCGTTTAAACATTTTGCTGTGACCGCGGAGACACAGATAGGCCACAAAATAAAGTGTATGAGAAGTGACAATGGTAAAGAATTTACAAATGCGGCGTTTAAAAAGTTTTTTAGTGAAAGAGGTATTGTTCACCAAACGTCGGTTGGCTACTCACCACAGCAGAATGGCGTGGCTGAGAGAGCTAATAGAACTCTCGTTGAAATGGCGCGTTGTTTAATACAGGGCTCCGGAATGTCTCAGTGCTTATGGGGAGAAGCTATAAATACTGCTGTTTACCTGCGAAACAGAACAATAACAAAAGTGTTAAATGATTCAACTCCTTATAAGGTGTGGTATGGTAAAACACCTTCAGTGTCACATTTAAAGGTTTTTGGTTGTGATGTGGTTGCTTTAAAGAAGGGTCCACATAAAGGTGGAAAGTTCGATGCAAAGGGTGTAAAGTTAAAATTTGTTGGTTATGCCGAACATACCAAAGGCTATAGACTTTACGATCCAACCAAACGAAATATTGTTATTGCTCGTGACTGTATATTTTTTGAAAGCTCATATGAGCAAATAATAGAAAAAGACTCAAGTGAAGAAGTGCCTTTTTATTATGAGCCAAAAGAGTCATCAGGTGATGAAGTAAATGATGTAAATAGCGAAGTAGCTGTTGAGCCACAACTTGAAGTTGGCGATGAAGAAGAAGTTGCTGTTGAACAACAACTTGAAGTCAGCGGTGATGAGGTATATTCGTTAGACGAAGAGAACGATCCAGTGGTTACACGAAAGAGAGGTAGAGGCAGACCGAAATTGGTGCGAGATGGTAGCATCGGTCGGCCGAAAAAACAATATAAGCAAACAGAAGTGTTAAATTTTATTGGAGAGAATCCAGAAACGGTAGTTGAGGCGTTGTCATCTGAAGAGAGTGTGCATTGGAAAAACGCTATGCAAGCTGAGATTAACTCTCTTTCCAGAAACGATACGTGGGTATTAGTTGAACGGCCGAAGAATAAGAATGTGATCGGGTGCAGGTGGGTGTTCACCGTAAAAAGAGACTCATGTGGTGAAATTGAGAAATACAAGGCCCGACTGGTAGCTCAGGGGTGTTCGCAAAAGCAAAACGTCGATTATTACGAAACATATGCTCCGGTTGTACGACATTCGACAATTCGACTTTTGCTGGCACTAGCAGCTAAATATAAGCTTACAGTCAACCATGTAGATGTAGTAGCGGCGTATTTAAATGGCGATTTGGCCGATGAAATTTATATGGTGCAACCACATATGTTCAAGGACAATAAGTACCCAAATAAGGTGTGTAAACTACGTAAACCTCTCTATGGCCTTAAGCAAGCAGGCCGGGAATGGAACAAAAAGGTCTCAGACATTTTAACAACTATGGGCTTTAAGCGGTGCCAAGCGGATAGTTGTGTATATTTTAAGAGGGAGTCTGGCAGTATGTGTATTATTGGTCTGTATGTCGATGACATACTTCTAGCTAGCTCTGACATCAGAGGAACAGAACATGTTTTACAAGAGTTAAGCAAATATGTCGAGGTTGTGGATCGTGGGCCAGCATCCTTCTATTTGGGCATGCAAATAGAACGAGATGAATCAACTGGTGTTATATCAATTCACCAAGAGCGTTATGTGACGCAACTACTAAGGACATGGGGTATGGAGTTCTGCAAACCTGCAGCTACACCCTGGGCGGATGGTATGGTGTTAACCAAATGCAATAAACAATGTGAGGATATAGATGCTAAGCGTTATCAAAGTTTGATCGGAGGGTTAATGTACTTAGCCGTAATTTCTAGACCAGACATCGCTCACGTTGTATCGAAGTTGTCACAGTTCAATAACCATCCACACGAAGAACATTTTACGGCAGCTAAACATGTTTTACGCTATTTAAAGCAGACGGTGGCAACGAAAATCACCTATGGTCCTACAGACAATAGTTTGATTTGTTTTACTGACTCGGATTGGGCAGGCGATGTAGCTGATCGTAAATCTCACACCGGATACGTAGTTTTCATGTCCAACGGGTTGATTTCCTGGGAATCGAAAAAGCAGTCTATTGTGGCCCTCAGCACAATGGAGGCAGAGTATGTAGCCCTATGCCAAGGGGCAAAAGATATAGTTTTTATTCGCGCATTACTGCGTGAAATGGGGTACGTTGATTGTGTAAACCAAGCTACGAAAATGTTTTGCGACAATCAAAGCGCACAGTTCCTGTTGAAGAATCCCATGGTACACAAACGCAGTAAACATATCGATTTGAGATTCCATTATGTTCGAGATGTATATGAAAAGGGTGAAATCCAAGTGAATTTTGTAAGCACTGAAGCAAATTCAGCTGATATAATGACTAAATGTTTAAAGAAAACGAAACATGAAATTGGTTGTAAATTGCTCGGTCTAAAAATGTAATTAAAATTCAACGATTTGCCTAGCAGCTTTTTCTAAAATTTGATTTTGAAGAAAATCCATTAATTTTTGTTGTATAAAAGAGCTGCATTTAAAACCTATGTAACATGAATATGTCAAAAGAAACAATTGGGTTGAGAGGGAGAATTGTAAGAAATCTGGCAACCCACTTGTATTTCCTTATTCATTCCTATTCTTTATATTTTTCCTGTTTATCAATTAGTCTGAATAAACCTCTCGTTATATCAACTCGTGTGTTTTTACTGATCTACCGAAGTGCGGGCGTACCTGTAAGTAATATAACCTAACATTTACTATAAACAGAGATTTTGCTATAAAGCATTTATTTGCTGAGCAAATATTTTTATGAATGCGATTTGAACTAGCAGTAAAAAAAACTGGTAACCCACTATCCTAACAAAAGTAAACTTCTCAAATTTCTTATATAATAATAAAATATGCACATACCATTGAAAATGGCAACATATTTGTATTTTTTTGTATTTATTTTTCATTACTGAGCATCATTCATTTTCTTACATTATTGAGCAATTTAGCATTTTAAATTTGTATTTAATTTATAATCAGAAATCACACTTTTAATTGACAAATTGTTTAAGCAGCGTAGCCGTAGTGTGGCCAATCAATCGTATAAATTTATTAACAAGCCAAACCAATAAATCGTATAATTTTGCTATTAGCAGATTATAAATCAATCTAACGCTCCATGTCAATTACAAAATAAAAAGCATCAATTAAAGACGAAAAAATATAATTAACAGCTTCTAATCTTTATATGTACCTACATAGATTTTAAATGGACGTGTGTATGTGACTCCTATTAAACCACCAGAAACGAAATTTTTTTAGTTTTTTTTTTTAATTTAATTTAATTTTCTTTTATTTTATTTTATTTTATTTTATTTTATTTTATTTTATTTTATTTTAATTTATTTTATTTTATTTTATTTTATTTTATTTTATTTTATTTTATTTTATTTTATTTTATTTTATTTTATTTTATTTTATTTTATTTTATTTTATTTTATTTTATTTTATTTTATTTTATTTTATTTTATTTTGTTTTATTTTATTTCATTTTATTTTATTTTATTTTATTTTATTTTATTTTATTTTAGTTTTCAAAAATGTGCAAAATATGCTCTTTTTCAAATCAAAATATATATTGCTTGCACATTAATGATGAATGAGATTGTATTAGATGAACCATTTGAGGGCCATAAGAAAGTGTTGTTGTATAAATTACGCGTATTTAATAAACTGGTCTTATTAACCACATTCCTTTCGTATAAGGAGGAGAGGTTATTTTTGATGTTGATTGAAAACAACAATAAACAGATTTGCAATGAAATTTTTAAATAAAAAAAATATTCTGCCGAAGTCACAAAAACTATAAAATCACTGTAAAGCACGCTGCATGCTACATGTCAAGTCAGCCAAACATACATACTTACATGTGTAGTGAGTCAATCAGTGTCACTGCGCATTAGCTCAGCGTCAAGTCCATTTTGTGGTGCATTAGTAATAACTAAGTGCAACTTAATAATTTATTATGTCTAAAATTTACTAATTAATTGAGTTTATGGTGGCGCACATGACAGGAGAAATAATAAATGGAAAATTTAAATTTAATATTTAATTGCAACTGAAGCTGAGTAGAGATTTTATTTATTTTTATTAAAATATTTTCTGAACATATTTGTGTGTATATATACATATGTATGTGTGTATGTATATGAAAATGAATATTTCCCAAGCCGCTGTAAGCAATTAATAAACAACTGACTCGCAACCAGGTTGAACCAGTCAACTGCTTTCGAGCATTAGGTGAGATGATCGCGGCAAATTTAACTGATGAGGACAACAAGCAGAGCTTAGAGGCAGCGAATGAAAGTAAATAAATAAAATTATCTACAATTGTCTACATTGGGGTGGTTGGACAATTTTTTTTTTTTTTGCTCAGATATTAGAAAAATTTTTACTCTCTAAATAAATTGTTTTCAGTCATCAGAGTAGAATTTTCAAAATAAAAATATTTGAAAAACAAAAAATCTGGCCCAACTGAGGGGAGAATTTGTCTGAACCATTAAAAGCAACTAAGTGCCATTAGATTTATCATCATAGAATTTATCCAAATCGAGCTAGACTCCTCAAAATTTAGACCACATTTTTTATTAAAAATCACTTGCAAATTATACCCCCATGCTGCGCAATATACAAAATTTTATGAATCAGCTCACCCTAGTATATATATTCATAGATTTGCATAGCGTTGTGCCAGACTGTTAGACGCATGAAATCGAACACACACTCCAAATACAAGCATTGTTGTTGTGCGCATTTACTTTTCTTTTCATTGGAACGCAAAACGAAAGACTTCAATTAAGCAACGAACTCGCTTGTTCGTACTGATCACTGTTAAACTTTTAGATTTGCAAACATCGCATCTGCTAGTACTGCTGTCGCTGTAAAACGTCATAGCTTTATAAGCTACATTTTAATCGATGACAAACGAAATTCAATATTAAATTTTTCGTTCCCCTCTAAAATAAAATAAGATAAAATAAAATAGAATAAAATAAAATAAAATAAAATAAAATAAATTAAAATAAAATAAAATAAAATAAAATAAAATAAAATAAAATAAAATAAAATAAAATAAAATAAAATAAAATAAAATAAAATAAAATAAAATAAAATAAAATAAAATAAAATAAAGTAAAATAAAATAAAATAAAATAAAATAAAATAAAATAAAATTAAATAAAATAAAATAAAATAAAATAAAATAAAATAAAATAAAATAAAATAAAATAAAATAAAATAAAATAAAATAAAATAAAATAAAATAAAATAAAATAAAGTAAAATTAAATAAAATAAAATAAAATAAAATAAAATAAAATACAATAAAATAAAATAAAATTCAATTTAATTAAATTAATCTAAATTAAAGGAAAATTAATTAAATTAAACTAAATTAAATTAAGTTAAATTAAAAATAAAATAAAATAAAATAAAACAAAGTAAAATACAATAACAAAATAAATAAAAAATAGAAAGAAAATAAAATAACATAAAATATAGAATAACATTGCTGACTTAATTTATATGATAATACAACTTTCATCTAAATCTTTTTGTTATTATTATGTTGAAGAGTTACATTTTCTCCCATCAGTTGTCGATATTGACGTGTTGGAATTTAGAGCATCTTCGATTGGCATCAAAAGTTGCCGACGACGACAACACCGACAACAAAACAAATATTAGCTTCGTCTGCGCTGATTTAATAGTTGTTGTTGTATGTTGCGGTTGTTCTGCAGTGCTTGCAAATATCTCAAATAGGGATGCCACGGGACTGCGATTGCAAAGTAGAAAGTTCAGGACTGATAAGGTTCCAAGAGCTGAGAATGGTAGTTATACCGAAAGTTTGTACGAACAGTAAATATATATATATATTTTCTGTTGCTCGGGGAATCATTATCCTGTACATTCGGGAAGTCCATATACCATACTTTTTTTTTTAATTTTTTACGCAATGGAATATTTCTCTTATTATTCAAATTAGCAAAGCAATAAGTTTTGAATTTAATTTGTTCCTTTTTTTCTATTATAACAAATATGAGAAATCCGATTCCGTTTTCATTAAATTCACTTCCGCAACATCTCTAATCTACATAGATACATACATATGTATATTCATATTTGTGGATATGTTGCGGCGTTCAAGCCTGCCAATCATTTACGCTTCCATGGCTGGGCAAACTTTTTTTTTTGTTGCGTTAGAAATGTGTGGAATGCAAATTCCTGTGGTCTTTGGAATGCCGTTGCGCATGCGCAAAGGAGAGCACCACTTACATGCACTTACATACGTACTCAAACATATTTACATTCAAAAGAATTTATAACTTTTCGAAATAGTATTAGTGGCGACTACTAAGAATGCTAAGAATGCAGTGAATTACTTTTTCCACAGACATGGGCTATAACACAAACAACAAGAAATAGCAAGTAGCTATAAAATAGTTTTAATTACAATTTTAGTAATTTTTATTTTGGCTCATTAACATATTTCTCGTCAGAAGTTGGCCTTGTTTAATGCGCAATATTTATCGCTAAGCAAGTAATAATCACTTTTCATAGCTTTGTTTTGTTGTTTATTTTTTGTTTTTGCCATAGAAATTTTATTATAACTAATGATCGACTTTATCTTGTAGACATTGATTTTATTACTTTTATCGTTTTATTGCAATATTTTCAAACATATTTTTTAGTTCATTTTACTTTAGTGTGTGTACGTGTGTAGATATATAAATGTATAGTCAAGGCCATTTGGGGCGCTATTTTTAGATTGCCATAAAATTTTATGGGTGGCGTATAATTTTCCCTATTGCACCTGTGGTCAATCAAATAACTTGACGATATATGCAAGTGGAACGTTTAGAAAAATAGTAACCTGGCAACCGTACTTTGTTCGCTAGTTTTGGAGGTTGCCGTGTGCTTTGATTTTTGCCAGTTAATTATTAAAAAAAAACACATCCTAAGTGGCCACACTTATGTAAGTGGAAGTGCTGTAAAGCATATAAAAAGATCAACAAAATGGATTTCGTCATACTCAAATTAATATCGGATATACAAAAAACTAAATATAATATTATTAGGTGGCAACTCTAGTTCCTAGTATTCGGAATTTTTTTTCCAAATTTAAAATTTTTTTAAGAGCATATGTGAACTATTGCAAGCCCTCATAATTTTTTCTGCTTCCATAATTTGTGTTCCTTTCAACAAAAACTTTTTTCTAGACAGCAGAAAAAATTTGATCTATTATCGAAGTGTCTACTAAAACTGGTCAATACTCCTCTGTCAAGCACTCGCCTATAAGCTTGAACTCGTTTTTATTAATTTAATGTTGCGAAATTAGCTACTGATAGCACAATGACCCAAAAATATATTCAATTTCCAAATTGCATTTAGTCTTATCAATTTCTAAAATAAAGCGCCAAAAAATTATAGCAATAGCAAATGAGCATTAAAATAAAAATCAAACATAAAACGAAAATGCCGAAATGCCGAAACATAATGCTTAAAATAATAAAAAAAAGTATTGAATTGTTTTGATTGTACTGAATGTAGACGTGTACATACCAGGGTGGCCACTAGCTAGCTGAAAGCCAAACAATTTTTTTAATTTTTTGAATTTAAATAAAATAAAATAAAATAAAATAACATAAATAAAAATAAAATAAAATAAAATAAAATAAAATAAAATAAAATAAAATAAAATAAAATAAAATAAAATAAAATAAAATAAAATAAAATAAAATTAAATAAAATAAAATAAAATAACATAACATAAATAAAAATAAAATAAAATAAAATAAAATAAAATAAAATAAAATAAAATAAAATACAATAAAATAAAATAAAGCAAATTAAAATAAAATAAAATAAAATAAAATAGAATAAAATAAAATAAAATAAAATAAAATAAAATAAAATAAAATAAAATAAAATAAAATAAAATAAAATAAAATAAAATAAAATAAAATAAAATAAAATAAAATAAAATAAAATAAAATAAAATAAAGTAAAATAAAATAAAATAAAATAGAATAAAATAAAATAAAGTAAAATAAAATAAAATAAAATTAAATTAAATTAAATTAAATTAAATAAAATAAAATAAAATAAAATAAAATAAAATAAAATAAAATAAAATAAAATAAAATAAAATAAAATAAAATAAAATAAAATAAAATAAAATAAAATAATATAAAATAAAATAAAACAAAACAAAGCAAAATAAAATAAAATTAAATTAAAAACAAACAAAATAAAATAAAATAAAATAAAATAAAATAAAATAAAATAAAATAAAATAAAATAAAATAAAATAAAATAAAATAAAATAAAATAAAATAAAATAAAGTAAAATAAAATAAAATAAAATACGATAAAATAAATTAAAATAAAATAAAATAAAATAAAATAAAGTGAAATAAAATAAAATTTCCCGAGAACTTGGTACTCCCTCCTTTTGTTGTTTCTGAGGACTTCTCGTGCAATTTGAAATCACTTTTACGATTTGTGGGTATTTTATTTTTTTTTCGGGTAACTGAGTTATTTGAAACGACCGCCCCTTATCGTACGCATATTCACCGCTAAGGTTATCGCTCAACGCTTAGCATCATATTTCGTGCATTTGCTGTTGTAGAACGTGTTGCTCTTATCAATTTGAATGTCACTCACGCAAGGCTAGATTTTATGCCGGAATCGAACTGCCATTAACGGTCAACCATTTGGCCACCTAAAATGCATTGATTGTTGTGATTTTTTCCTTTTTTCTTTCTCAATTTCATCTTGCGCTGACCTTCACTTTGCTGAGTCATCATTTTCATTTTATTTCATCTTTTTTTTTTGTGTTTCCTGTTTTATTAATTTCTTTTGAAGTTTATAATGTGGCAACTGCTGGAAAATCGTTGATGATAGGTGAAGCGTCACATTTTGGAAATTGATTTCCTGTGCGGTCTTACTGAGTCCCTTATCAAACAGCTGCTGCCAACTGATTGGACACTTTACTTGGACCATTTTAGCGCCGGTTTTTTACAAGAACGTCAGCGCTTTGGGTCACTGTGATCTTAAGTAGTCACGTGATTTCGGTGTTTTGCTTTGTTCCATCTGATATGCATCGCCATCAATTAGTGCGTCATTTTCTTGACTAATTTTAGGTAAGTACACCGACATCTCTTTGATGTTGAGCCCTGCTACACACGCCAATGTCATGAGTCATGCACAGAGCGGAAAATTGTTTGTTATTGTTGTAGGCGTGCCTTTTTCTGTACGTTTTCCTGCGATGGTGAAATATTTAAAAGTAATTTTCTTTTATTGGGGAAAAAATTTCCGGATGTTGTCTTGGAGCAAATAAGGTTTTGTTTGCCTTTGGCTCCGAGAGCCTTCAAATACGAAAGTAAAGCTAGATATTATAATGTAATAGGTCCAGCACGGCAATAAACATCTTCGAAATGTATTTTTCGTCTGATGGCTAACGATTTCTTGAAGCTCAGTCCCGTTTTGCTATTATCTTGCTTTGACCCATTCGTGGGCCAGACTACTCCATTACTGTTACCGTTAGTAGCCGCTTATCGTTTCGCTTGGTTTCGAATGTCTCTGCAAATCTCACAATTGTCGCAAAAGTCTCATACAAAGCGATAATACCTGCATGATCAGACAGCACACACACACAGGTGCATGCGAAGCATAGAGAGTGATTGACAGAAACATAACAAAATGCATCGCCTTCGATAGCTCAGTTGGTAGAGCGGTGGACTGTAGTTTGAATTGCAAAAGCATATGTGCGAATAGATATCCATAGGTCGCTGGTTCAAATCCGGCTCGAAGGAAATACTTTTTTTAAATAGTTTTCGTTTTGGAAGAAGAAAAATATTTTTTTAATGCAAAATTTTAAAACAGAGTTGTACTATTATTTTTTTTTCTTTGACATCAAAAATTTTTAGGAGCAGGTGAAATCAAATTTTAGTAAAAGAAACTAAAAATTCTACAAATTAAAAAAATGGGTAAAAATATTAAAAAAGAAAGTTGCAAAAAAAAATGTTTTCAAAAATTAGATGTATGTATGTGGAAATATCCTGAAATTTTTAGAAGAGTGTTCTTTATTTAAAAAAAAAATTTTTTTGAGTTTTGTGCAAAAATTTATTTTCATTTTTATGGCTCTTTCTCAATTTTAAGCACTAGAGCAGTGAAATGCAAAATACAATTTTAAAATTTTTTTGTTTTTTACCAAAAGCATTATTCAGTGTTAAAAATTTAGTAACTTTGTTGTTTATTAATTAAATTTAATAAAAATTTAAAAAAACTGCTTACAAATTTTTTGGATAAAATCGGAAGTTTTTATATCTGACGTACATATACTACAAAAACAAATTCAGTCGAAGAGAAAATCGCAAAAAGTTCACCAATGATAAGTGGTGAGAGCACACTTTTATACATACATACATATTAAGTACAGCATTTGATAGCAGCTGTTTACATATCGCAATAGCGCAGGTGATAAACGTCTCTAGCAAAACTTGTGCGACGCTGGTTCGCACCCAAGTTCGCGGAAGAGTTATTTTCATTTAAAATTTTTTTTTAATTAAATATTATTTTTTAAGTATAAACATAAACGGCGCAAAATTAAAAAAAAATTTAATTTATATTGTATAAAATGAAGTTTTAGTACATATAACGAAATAAATCCAAAAAATGTACAGACTAAAGCAAGTTCCATAAATTAACTTGTTAAAGGAATAGAAAAAAAAAGTGTGAATTTAAAATTTAATAAAATAATAAAAATTAAAATAAATAAATTTAAAAAAATGTTAAATTTCCAATAATAATAAAAATATTTTTTTAAAATAAAAAAAAAATTGTTTTAAATTTTATGCTAAAAAAATATTAAAATAAGAAAGAACATTTTTTTTTGTATTTTCATATTTAAAAAACACCTTTCTTCTTCTAAAAAAGTAGTATAAAAAAGTTTCTCCTTCGAGCCGGATTTGAACCAGCGACCTATGGATATCTATTCGCACAAATGCTTTTGCAATTCAAACTACAGTCCACCGCTCTACCAACTGAGCTATCGAAGGTGACAAATTGTTTTACGCTAAAGGTAAATACATTTCTCGTGCATTTGTATGAGTGTGGTGTGTATGTGAGTGCATGGCTTTCAATTTTATATGTGAGTCATCTGTTAATTGGGCCATGGTGGCGATCACTGTCCAGCAACACAATTAAAAGCAAAAACACACACACATTCAAACGGTACACGTCTTATCAGTGAAACGTTTGTATTGTTGTGCGGTATCACTTCTCCAACAAATATATACATATATATACATAGATACAGGTATAAATATCAGCAGAAGGACTGTAATGAACAAGAAATGAAATAGATTCTCAAAGACAATGAGCTCAGTAAAACAAAGCAGCAGCTTAAGTAAAGCAACAAAAGTGCGAGCAAGGTATGAGTAGAGATAGGGCAAGCGGCAGGCAAATGGGCAATAGCTAAGCAAGGTGAAAGGGTGTCAGGGTGGTCGGTTGAGCATAATCTTCCTACTTTCGAGACGGTGCTGTTCCGCCCTAGTCGGTCATTTGGGTATTTTCCACCTAGACGTATTAGCCTAAAATTTATTTTGTACGAGTTTGATCTGCTTGGCCCGACTGGTACTTTCCGAACCACTTTGATAGCTCGCTGTAGTTATACACCATAGTTCCAATCCATGAATCAAATAGTATTCTCATGTGAAATGAAATGAGCTATGCGCCAACTCTCAGTCAAACAAAACTGACAGCTTTGGGATAATTACTTGCTATCATAAAAACACCAAACAAAACAAAAGAACTCTTGTTCATGCGTCGAAAAAATGTAATAAACGAAAGACAAGAACAAATAATATGCGTGACCGTTTTTCATCTAAGATTTCCAGAGCATCAAATCGTTTACCTAGCTCATCTCACATATCAGAGCACAGCTCCACGCCTGGTACCATGCTCAGCCTCAATGGCGCTAATGCATGTAAATATTTATTCTATTTGATAGTTATTTAACATTTACTTTACAAAAGATACTTTTAGACGTTTCTATTTATTAAAGAGCAATAAACATTTTACGTGAAATGAAATGGGTTTCCGCTTTTTTTTTTGTTTTTGAGGTTTACTTTACACGCTCGATTGGTGGCGCTAATATTTTGATAAAATGTTACATATTTACCTTCCAAGATTTATGTTGTAGAATTTCAACAGGGCGCTGAGAATTCGTTGTGTATAATTAATTGTGCATGGTTAGCTGGTATGTAAACCGTAGACTACATTGTTATATGCCCAGGTTTTTTAGCTGATATTTTTTACAATGTTGCCACCTATTTGATATTTTATGAATAATGAATTTAGTTTATGAATAATGAATTTAGGTATTATTAAAAATCTACTCCAATTTTGTCTAAGCTTTCGAGTGTTTAAAAAAAATATTTACATAAAAAAATTTAAAATTTTTAATTTAGATAATTTTGAGTTTTTTTAAATTCGCAAAAAATTAAATCTCAGATGTATATGTATGTAAAATTTGAAAACGGTTCTCTTTTGTTTGTTCAAAAATATGAGATTTTGAATTGTGGCTTGAATCTTTTTGCAAAAAAATCATATTTGAAAAAAAATATTAGCAAAAAAGAATTTCAGAATATATTTGCATATATCGGCATAAATAGTATGTAATAAAAAAATTTGAATGCCAAACTTAAATTTTTGTGTTTATGAAAAATTTATCATTTTTTTGAAATTAGAAATTTTGAAATTTTTATTATTAATTTTTTTTTAAATGCCGTACCTTTCGAAATATTAGAAGTTTTGAAAACAGGAAAAAACATAAAATTTTGGATTTTTAGAACGCTTAAAAATTTTTTTTTTTAAGTTTTTTCTTTTACAAAAAGTTTTGAGATCAAATTTTAATGCAACATTTTGATTTTCACCATTTTGGAACATTAATCATTTTTAAAACAAGAAATTTATAATTTTTTTTTTTAAATGCGATTATTTAAAAATGACTAGCATGCATTTGCTGATTATATCCGTGACTTCATTTCCGGCTCAAAAGATTTCCAAAACACTAACGAACGCGTCGAGTCATTCCAAGGTGTTAATGCCTGCCAAAGATTATAAAAATAAAAAAAACTACAAAAATTACACGCATATTTATTTCCATTAACAAATTACAAGACAACAATAAAAGATGAAATAATTACTTACAACAAAGAACAAAAACATGTTGAGCGTAAGTTCCCAATACAAATAAAACAAAAGGGAAAAAAGGAAGCCACACTTCACTTAACCACTCAAATAATGATATTCAATATACATCAAAAGATCGATTGATTGTGGAACAAAAGCGAGTCGAAGAATGAAAAGTGCAACCGTTTTGGGCGATGAAACATCAACGCAATTGACTGTAGCGAACAAAAATAACAACAGACGATTGATCAGCACTGAAACAAGGAGCATTGATGCTCCAAAAAAAAAAGAAAAAAAACTCTTAAAAATGACTTGCAATAACTTTTGCTCCTAACTACCTCAGCTAAATAGTGAATATGTATGTGATGAAATAACTACCAACAAAATTATGCTCGACAACAATAAGATATATATCAGCCAAATATTTATGGATAAAAGATGATTTTGATCAAGTGAGTTTGTGGTTGCTGATACGCAAACGTGAATGAATCGAACGCGAGGCAAATCTACGAGTATTCATAATGGAACGATACTCAATGAGTGGTCGAAACACACCAAAATGTTGTAACCTGCAAGCTGGCCGGAAGATCGTATTGCCAGCATTTTCAATGGACTTTAGACAGATTAATTGGGATACGAAAGCAACAAAAATGGCAATAATTGATATAACAAATATGCATCAATAGTTTGTTATGACTGTGTAAATGTTAGGGTGGGTAGAACATTTTCGTAGTAGGGCGGAAGAATTTTTTACCCAACCAAAAAAAGTAAAAAAAATGTTTAAATTAAAAAAAATATGAAAACAGAAATCTACTTCAAACTTTAAATAAAATATTATGGGTTTGCTAAACACGTTGTGAGGTTCCGGTACCAGCAATAGGTCCTTCCATGTCAAATCATCACATAGTTGGAAACGATCCTTGTCGATTTGAATGGGATCAAGTTCTCTTGTATCAAAAAAAAATTTTTTTGTGAAGAATAAAAAAAAAAACGTTTTCCTTTAAAGTTATGTAAATTTGAAATTTGAAATTTGTTTTGGAAATTTTTTTTTATATTTTGGAAGTTACTGAATTTATTTTAGAAAATTTTTAGTTTTCCAAAATAGTAAGAATTATAGTTCGCCTTAAAAATTTAGTTCTTAGTTTTTTTTTATTATACCTTTGACTTTACTAAAAATAAATCTACTGAAATTTTGAAAAGTTTTTTTTTTTTCAAAAATATGACTTTTAGAATTTTGTGTTTCTTTTTTTAAATTTTTTGCATTTCTTTCATTATTCCTACAGTTCACTAGTACGACAGATAACTTTTAGGCATCGAAATTTAGTAATTTTGGGTTTTGAAAGCTTCTAGAAAGTTGAAAAATTAAAAATAAAAATCTGTACAAAAATTCACAAATTGATTGTTTTCAAAAAGAAAAACACCCTACTAAAAATTGCAATCCTAAATTTAATGCCGAATTTGAATTTTTTACGATTTTGATTTTAAAGTTTTTTAATTAGAAATTTGTGTTTCAAATTATGTTTATGTTCGGTTAATATCAAATATTTTGCACCCACCCTAATGTGTCATATGTTTGAAGTCGTAAAACAACAGCTTAGTGATTGGTGAGACGTTCTCAAACAAAGTGCCTTTTTGTCTGTTGAAATAAAAATTCTCTCATCTCTGTGATCAATGCAACTGAAGTCGTAATCGCGGTAGCAGCAAAAGGATCGAAAGGCATGGAAGCAACTGCTGCCGTCCGAGAGAATGACTGACAATAGCTGTGACGCAAATTGCAAGACCTTGTTTAGCTAAAACAGGTGGATGGATGCGTAGCCAAGAAAGCGTCTTACCCGATCACTGCCTTTCGAGTGGAAGTCTGGGATATCTCATTCGAAACTTACCAATTTTTTTGAATTTTCTTTGCGTCAAATTTCCTTTTCAAATAAATACAAATAATTGTGAATATTTTTTTTTTACAAAAATTTTCTCTTATATTTTTTGTTCATTTTGTTTTTTTTTTTTTCGTTGTTGTTGTTTTTTGTAGTATGTTTTCATATCGTATAATATTTATACATAAATAAATAAAAATGTGTGCGTTTAGTTATGTATGTGTTTGTTTGTTTGTGTATGTGTGTGTTTTGTATGTATGTGTGAGTGTTGTTTATAACATTCTTTTAAAATTGATTTCTGCTCAGTTATTAAATTGTTTTATACATTTAATATAAACAATTAAAACTAAATACATACAAACATATATCATGTACATATATACTACGAGTACACTAAAAATGCTAGATATATATATTTATATATAATAAAATTTATATATAATAATAAACATTTTTTTTTTAGGAAAACATACATACACATAATTTTTTACTATGTAAATATGTACATAAATATTTTTAAATGCTTTTATTCTAAGAATATGGCTAAGTAATGGTAAAAAAATTTAATTTACGCTTTTCAAATTAATTTAGTTTAATTAACTAAATTGTGGCATCAATAGAAAGGAGTCGTAAACATTTTTTATGTGTCAAGGTGAACTAACTTTTTTTTCATATTTTTTATTTATTTATAGGACTCAGATAGTTGTATAAAAAATGCTATTCCTTAATTGTATAAGTAGTGGTAAACTTTTTTTTTTAATTTTTATAAGCGAGCTACCAATCAGCGTTAGCTTGACATCTAAACATGCTTCTAGCAATTTCGGGTGAAGCCGAAGCGACAATTTTGCAAGCTCGGAATTTTTTTTTGAACATGAACAAAAACTGTGTAGAAGAAAATTTTTTTTTGTCTAAAATACAAACTTTTAAAAAATTTTAAATTTCTGATTTCAAATTTTTTTAAATATTGAAAGTTTTCTTCTTAATTTCAATTTGTTTTGGTGATAATTTTTCGGTTAAGGTTCCAACGAATTTTCTTATGCGAACAAAATTGAACGTGAGCTCGGTCATGTTCTATTCCTTTTTTATGCACACTAAACTCCTGAACAGTAGAGAGCACCTACTCGGGAAAGTGATTGCAGTCATTTTCATTGACAAATCGTAGCATTTGAAAAATTAAAAATATTTTTTTTTTTTGTTTATTTTGTTTTTAATTTTCAATTTATTTAACAATTTTTTTCTTTTATATTCGATCTCATAAATTACATACAGTGACTACGAACGATACAATTCGATTGTAAAAAGAAAATTATAATTAAAAAAAAATTTATAAAACAAATGCTAGTTTTAAATTAAATTTATACTAAAATCTAAATTTTTTCTTTACAAAATTTTAATTATTTACTTAAAATATATTTATGTATATGTATAGGTAATATTACTTTATTTTATTTTTTATTTTTTTCTTTCTAAACTCTACTGTACAATTTTCAGTTTACAACTTAGCTAACTTAACTGCGACTGCGCTGAAATACTCGTGCACACACGCTGAGTATTCCTTTGTGTTCACTGTGCAATAGTTGGCAACGCATCTACAACAGCATGCAACATGTTTGACGAAGTAGTGATTATTCATTGGTTCGTGTGTTTTGCTAATGATGCAAACACATGCGCGGTGACGACGACAGCAATGGCGATGGCGTAGTGTAAATTACTTGCTTACGTAGCACTCTTCACCATGACACTTTGTGCGTGTAGTTAACTGCTATGACTCAACGCAGTGTAATCAAAGTAGTGTGGCGTAGACGATGCTCTCTGCGAAAACTGTCCTACTTCTCGGCAGCCTAGCTGTCAATAGTGACAATTGCATTTTTGTTTGCTCTCTAGCACTTTTCTGTCAGCGCTCAATGCACTCAATTTTTACTCGTATGTATTCTTCACTTAATTATTTGCTCTATTTTATTATTGTAGAAAATAAAGTCTAAAATGTATGCTTAAAATTTATATATTCAGTCCTTTTTGTTTGCATTTCGTTTAATAAAATTTAAACTTATTAAAGCGTGAAGCGGCTTGAAACTCAGCATTTAATGCTCTTTCGTCTGCGCTCCCGTTTCATGCGCTCAAAAGTTAGTGCGTAGTGTCTGTGCGCGTGCGTGCTGTGTCTCGTTTGCACACGTGCTCATTTTCTCTCAAGTGCTTAGCGTTGTTGGCTCTCCTTTTTTAGCCACTCACCAAGAGCCAATAGGCGCGCTTCAAACTTTATTTGCTGCGCACATCAAGCACGTTACGCTCGTTTCGGTTGCCTAGCGACAACATTTAGTTTGGCTTCTGCTTGTTTCCATTTTATATCTAAGTTCGCTTCCTGCTAATACCAACAGTTTCATTCATCTAACTTATGTAGATCTGTGGTTTGCATCATTTCGAGCTGCAACTTTGCTCGTGTCCTATTTTTCGCTCGAACAAACTTATCGACAACCGCAACCCACAACTGTCATATCTTGATAGTTCTTCAGCACAACAGTATTCTGATCATTCAAATAGAGCATTGAGATACCCTCCAATTGTGTTGGCACACAACATGCCTTTGGTACTTTACCCGGATTGAGATTATTGACTAAAGTTTGCACAACTGCATGATTTGTTGAGTTCATATGTTCCGCTAATGGAAACGGGCATTTACCCTGACAATAGAATGCATCATAACCGGGTGGCGCTACAATCCAATCGCTCCAACCCACATCCGCAAAATCAACATAAAGCGAATGTCGTCTACATATTTCATCACTATTTTTCCTACGATGTCCACGTCGATGATGACCGGCACGTTTTGAACGCGTACTCGTATCACGTATCGTACGCGTTTTATGTTTACCATCGTCGGTATACGCATAGAGCACAGGTTGTTTGTGTTGCCAACTATCATGTGGTTCGTCTAGGCTACGTCGTAGACGTACATGTTGATGTGGCGCTGGTTTGAGGGCAGGTGTTGTTCGTACTTCGATGAGTATGCCATAGTTCTTTTTCGGTGTCGCCAACCATCGATTGACTGCCGTTTGTACGTTGAGGCTTACAGTTTCGGTGCTATTCAAACGCACTGTTTTATTATCTAACAGCTTTAAGCTAGGATCTCGTTTTCCTCTTATACCCACACGTGTGATATCGTAGGCAAGTACTTGGTAACGTGTGCGATTCGCAAGTCGCTCACTGAGCACGGCATCGCTGATGGCATCGCGTGTTAGTTGCAGCTCTGCTGCTCTCAGCTTCTCTTCGGTGGGTATGCTTTTCACGTCGAAATACAAACGAAACCGATGATGATGCGGAAATCGGTCGTCAATTTTACTCTCTGCAAAATAAAATGAGAAGAAAGGTTGGGAGTTAGATGGATCATTTTTTTTTGTATTAAACTTAAAAATATTATGGTGTATTAATAGCAGACCAGGCTTATTAGAACGAATTTAAAATGGATCAGGTATATTTGGAAGTTGTAGAAAGTTCTCTGTGATATTTCAACTAAAAGTCATCCGCCCATACAATCGTTTGTTCCGATAATTTGAGAACGCTCTCCTTATTTTTTTTAATAATCATTTAAATTAACGAAGTCAGGTTTGGGAATTCAATAATCTTTGGCTCCAAGTGCTTTTGCATTTCCCTACAAACATACTAATTTTAACAAAATGCTCTTTGCATTGCATTGGCAACCCGCACACGCTGCACATTCACTGCCACTAAACTACTATGCAAACAATAACAAATTATTCGCAGTACTTGAAAAGTAAGCGGGACTCCTTGATACATACATAGGTAAGAAGGACGCTGCTTATATTTATTGCAATCACCTTTTCAAACTCTCAAGTACCAACACAATGGCATAGCACTCGAATGCACAGTAGGATTTAGAAGATTTTGTGTTAAGCGGCAAATGAAAGGAGCGAATGTATTTATCTCTATGCATAATTTATGTGGACCTTTTCTTTTTTTTTTTTTTTTTTTTTTTTGTAAATGCTACGGCTGCACTTTTTGTTGTTGTTGTTATTGTTATGTTGCACTTTTCGTTTCGCATCAGCAACAGGTAAATTGTGGAATTTTTTTTTTTGTTGCTTTTAGTTTTCATAAATGAGACGCTGTGCACGTGTGAGAATGTCCGAAAAGGACGCCAACTAAGTATGTCCTGTAAACAGGATAGCATAGAATGTGACTCGAGCCACTGCAACAAAGTGAAAACGTGGGTTTGTTATATACATACTTTGTTTTATTTGCGTGTGTGTGTGTGTCACTTCATATACTTTGTAGTTAACAATTTTTGCCTAAATAGTTGTTGTTGGTTATACGCGCTGCTTTGTAAGCTATGAGCCTGCGATATTATAACGCTGTATATGCATTATAATAACTGTAATTTTGTTGTATTGTTTGCAGAGAGAGACAAGTGTTTTGTATGAAATTATTGGGATTTGTATGGTTGCACTTATGCTTTGGTGTGTGTGTGTGGTGCACGTATTCTATTTAACCAATTTCAAGGTCATTGCGCGCAAAACATTTCAGCTTTGCTTATGTGAGAACTATATTCTACACATAAATCATTTTAATTGTTAAGGATATTGTAGTGTTATCCTTTTGAATGTATATATGCAGCACAGGTGTGGTGGTGCTGTGCTGAATTTCAGCCAAAGAAAATTCATATATATATATTTTGTATTGCTTTAAAGAGCATTCGCGCGTTCCCAAGTGGTCCCTCAAGTTCGCTTTGTTTTAGAACAGAACTGCGTTTGACCTTACACAAAACTTGTATGGAATGAAAATGTAATGAAATCCAATTTTTTTTTTAAGTCATTGAAAAATGATATGGCTTATCGTAGTCACAGCTGTAACTTTTTTGTAGATAGCCGCTTGTATTTTAATGAAGTTTTAGTGATATTCCACGTTGAACACATCATTTTCTTTTACGATATTATGAAGAAATCATTTCCAACTTTGGCAGCACTGTGAAAAAGTCTTTCTGGGTAAAAAATATTGGCAACGTTAACATAATTGAATTTCAAAATTTTTTTTAGTATTCAAATTTTAAATAAAAATTAATTTATACTAACTTTTTCTAGGACTCAAGTAGAAAATTGCATTATAAATGAAGAAGGCAATGAAAAAAACTTGAAAAAATCACACAGAGTTACTTTGGTAAATGTTGTTTCAGCGTCGGCATTAACAAATTAACAAATTTTTAATAAATACATGCAGATGTGCAGCTTAAAATCTAAAGAAAGACAGAAAACGCCTAAAAAGAAGCACTCCACATTTTCACCCTTTACAGATAGAGGCTCAGTTGGGCTTCGGCAAAAAAAAAATTTGAACTTTTGCCGAACGTGCAAAGAAGTAAATTCTTATTTACTTAGAAATTTTATAAAAAAGAAGTTTTCTTAAAAATTTATCTGCTCGAACAACACAAATTTTGTTCACAAATAAAAAATATTTTTGCTAGACAGATAAATGTAAAGTTTACATGAGGAAAGGGTACAAAAATTTGGATTACGGAACCGGCCCGCTTTGCTACTCCTCAGAACTAATAAATAATAATATGAGTCCGCTTTTAATCAATATATCTCCCATAACAGCTAAGATATGAAACTTAATTTAACATTGCTCACCTTGGCCACATATCTTAAACTTTAAATTGAATATCTAGTAATGCAATGGCAAAAGCGTAATTCAATTCCATCCGGCAGTTTTAGGGTGATGCGCGAACAAACAGACAGACAAAAAATCCAAAACTGTTTATTTAGCTTCTATTGGCTGAAAAATGATCTTTGCTATATATTTTTCTTGATATCTATGAATATATAAATTAACAACCATGAGTATGTTCGGGATGGCTTCGGCCTTAACTGATCGAACGGCAAATTGATGTTCGAGCTAATTTCTGTAGATCGCTCTCTATCATTTGATCTATTCCAAAAAAAATTTAAATTGCTTAAGTTCTTAAGTTAAAATAAAAAAATTACACGAACTTTTTTTTTATTTCTGAACCTAAATCCCTACAAGTTTCCGGATCTATTATATTGCAGAGAGATTTTGTAGAATGAAAAAAAAATCAGTATTTTTAATTTTTTCTAGGATACTTCGAGTGTTCTTAGAGCACGGACTGATACTAGTAAATATGGCGGAAGCACACAATATGGACCGGCCTTCCCAAGAGTGCCTCTCTGTATCACAAGCATTTAAACATTCGTATATAGTTCTCCTAGTCCAACAAGGGTATGATTTCGTATTAGAAGTTAAGTAGTAAGAGATGTTCTGTAGTCTTAAAATATTTACAATGAAAAAAAAATTCTCAAAAAAATATATTGTATTTTCTTCAAATTAGAGGCAAAGTCCATTCCCAGGCTCAACGCTTTCTTATAGAATGCCAAGCTAGTTAAATAAAGAAACCGAGGATATTTTTTTTTGTGGCAGAACTAGCATCAGAAAAATCTTACCTCACTTAATTGAAACATATTAAAATGACATAAAAAAATTGTTCCACTCACCTATATGTGTAAAACTTCGTACCGTATTCGCTGATCTGCTAAGTATGCTCGGTCTTGGTGCAGTCATAACTGTATCCCAATCATGACCCATAATTTGTGCGTACAGTTGCTTCATAGCTTCGGGTATTATAATTTTGGAACGATCAATTTTTGGTGGCCTCTTCATATTGAATAACGACAATAAGCTATTCTCAATTTGGACTAGAGTCGATGGATCGGGTTTAAGTTTTTCACCGATTATCTCTTTATTGCTATATGTGGCGGGTTCTAATTCACTATCATTTTCAGCGCTGCTACTAACTTCATTGTGCGTTGTTGTGGAGGATGATGCATCAGTTTGTCGAGCGTTGTCTAATGCTAAAGCTGATGCTTGCGCTAATCTTTCAGCAGCTTCTATATGCGTTACGCTATTTATTGTTGCTGTTGTTTCATCTGTTACGTTCGCTAAACGTTCTGCCGTCGCTGAAAGCTCTTCCGCTGCATAAATATTTTTATGTTGTGGAGATTGTTCTTGTGTGCGCTGCTGTTGTTGCTTATGCTGTTTATGTTGCAGATGATGTTTACGTTGTTGCTGCTTATGATGCCTTTGTCGTTTGCTAATTTGTTCGCGCATTTCAATTGTATTATCATTAATAGCCATTTTGTTGAAACTTTCGTTTTCTGCTGCTTCTTCTATTTCACTATTCACTATATTAAATGCTTCTAGCGTATTAGTATTTTTTGTTCTTCTGGTTTTTTCTATTTGTTTGATTGTATTGCTAGTATCTTCTAAATGTTGCACTTTGTTACTTTGTTGTTGCTGTAGTTGTTGTTGTTCTTGTGTCCGCACTATATTATTATTTGTTTTTATTGTTGCTATATTTTTTGCACTTTTTTCGTTCACTTCGTTGAAGTTTTCAAATTTGTTTTTATTTTGTTTATAACTTTGAGTGCGCTGTCTCACTTCACTATTATTTGCCTTCTCGCTTTTATTTCTTTTATTATCCTTTACACTAATTTTAATTAGATTATTATTGTTGTAAGTAACACTATCACTACTGCTTTTATAGCTGAAGATCGCAGCGATCGATGTGGTGTTGCTGCTGCTGGTTGGCTTTGTTGAACGCGTTTTATTCGCACTTTTTCTTGTTTTAGTCACTGATAACGATGTTATATCAATAACTGGACTTAACGCTGTTGTAGTTGTAGCGTTATTTGTTGTTATTCTTTTACTTTCTGTCTGTAATTGTTGTTTTGTTTCTGGTTGTATATTAAATATATTACGTTGTCGTTTCACGTTCTCGTACCTCGCAACACCTTCGCCTTCGTTCCAATCAACAAACACTTGCTTTTGTTGTTCTATTGTTGTTGGCGTTGATATAGCTTGAATGAATCTCGAAGTTATATCCTCGGTGCTAGCAACTTGAACGATCGGTTTAAAAGTCGCCAGCACTGCGAGGAGTAGAAGCCATGCGCGCATGGTCGCTTGCAACTCTGAAACGATATAAAACCATGGAAATTGCTCAACTCTTTTTGTATTGAAAGGGTTAACGAATTTTAATTTGTTTTTTTTTTTTTTTGTAAACTATATATATGCGTTGTTGTTTTAATTAAATGCACAATACGAGCCACGAACACGCCAACTAAACTGTTGAGTGCCAAATGGCAAGCGCTTGGCATACGCTAACTAAGTATATACACAGAAAATCTAGAAACCAACAAGCGTGTGTGAGCGCAAGTGGTGAGCAAAAATGAGTGAAAATTACGTGTATGCTATGAAAGCAAGTGCAATGATGATGTAGTGAGTGAGAAACAGCAGCAACTTAGCTGCTGTGGTGGAGTTGAGTAACAATGCGCTCAATTATTGGGTATATGAAATTTGTATAGCTCGCACAGCAGCTGAAGAGCAGGAGTAAATACTCTTGAGTGCGTTAGCGTAAACATCAAATTTTGTATTTTTGCATGCGCTAGAGGCGTACCACTAGCTTACATGTCACTCAGATGTTACTCAATTTGGTTTCTTCACTCAAATTCAAACTCAATATGAAATAAGGCAGGTTGAGTATTCTTTGAGTTTAACAATTAAAGTACTCCCTACATAAGCAATATACTCATTTTTTATTTTTGTTATTTTTTTTTTCAAAACAATAAATAATTAAATTATAATTTAATAAGCAATCCACTCAATCATGCTCCCATACTCATTGTGCTGCTCTTACACTTTTTTGACTCAAAATGTATACTCTATCTCACAACTTGCTCCATCTCCCTCTCTCTCTCTCTCACTACACAGCATCGCAGTTTCCCTACGTCGTTGTTGTGACTGACTACCTTAAAAACAATACCAACAAATTGAAATCCCTTCTGCTGCATTGGTACCTGCTGCTATTGATGCTGCTGCCAATGCACTTGCGCAGCTGCGTATTTACCCACACAAATTCATTTATACAAGTGCTAGCAGGTATGAACTAACATGTATATACATATGTATATGAAGGTATTCGTTTAAAAGGAGGAACATGTTGTAGCCGCTTGGAGTTGCCTGCTTTGTATGTATTTAGGCGTACTTTGCTGAATGATTTCGCTAGCAGGCAAAAATATCCTTTTAGTTGTCTTCTGTTTTTTTTTTTTTTTTGAGATTTTTTTGTGGTACAAATACATAAATATGTTGAATATTTACATACGTATGCATACATAGATGTTTTAGGGCGTAAGCGTTTTAAATACGTTTACTTAGTACCTTTGATTTGAGTTGTTCTACGGAATTTCCCAATATTTTAGTCTTCAATGCTTATTTCATAAAAAAATATCACTATTACCAGAACATTTGCGGTTTCTTCCACGTCTAAGGAAATGCCCCTAAGACAAGTAGGCATCTAAAAATATAGTTCAGTGTGTATTTATGCACAACAAATTATAATCAGTACTAAGAATATAGCAGATATTGCTAGATTTCTAAATATATGTATTTGTACACTTGATCGACATTTTTTAGCTCAATAGATACAAACTTGACCAGCAGTCCAAATGATTAAGATATGCTGGTCAATTGAATGTTAAATTAATTCCCCTTAAATTTTTGTAGTTTCCATTCCTTCTCTTTTAATTATTTTCTTTTTGCTGCGTTTCCTTAACTTTCCTTACGTTTCTTACTATATACTGATATGCTATATGTTATTATTTATTTTTTTAATTTTATTTTATTTTTAATTTTTATATTTTTTAATTTTATTTAACTCAATATTATTTAATTGAATTTTTTTTTTATTTATTTTTTTTTGATTTTATTTTATTTTACTTTACTTTTTAATTTATTTTATTTAATTGTCATATTTTATTTTTAATTTTAATTTTTTTTATTTAATTTAATATTATTTTATTTTATTTCATTTAATTTCTTTTTATTTTATTTTATTTTATTTCATTTCTTTTTACTTTATTTTGTTTTACATTATATAATTTTTTTTTTCAATTCTGTTAGTTTTTTATCTTACTCAATTTTTTAGAATTCTAAACTTAACATTTTTGAAACCTCTGTCAAATAAAAAATTCCCATTTCTTTAAAAAAAAATTACGAAGTTTACGCTCCATTTATTCTTTTATTAATGAAAAGAACGCACTTCGGCCAACTTTGGGTACAAACGATATACTTCGGACGGTTGAAAGATTTTGAGACTACTATTTCAGAAATAATCAATGATTTTTTAGGTTATAAATGAAAATAAATATTACTTCCGCTAATTTTTTAGATTTCAATCAGTACAAAGAACAAAACAAAGGAAGCCGCTTAACGTCAGAAGACCACCTTACAAGAATATAAAAATTAATAGATGATATATGTTTAAGAGTAATACATAAATCTCTCGGCATAGTTTTAGATGAATTAACTACGCCGAAGTGCTGCAAAGATGACAATCTCGGCTGGGAATATACACCTTAAAACAAAGAAAAAAATCAAAACTGTAGGTATGCCTGTGCTTAGTGAGGAATATAATTGTCATAAAATAGTTGTTGTAGTTAAATTTATGACGTTTGTACGTGTGTTCTACTTGTAATTTGTACAGAACAAGAAATGGGTTTTTAAACAAAAAATAACGCCGAAAAAACCAAACAGCATACCGTAACTTAGTTTTTATGCACCTCAATTTTTGTAGATTAAAATCTTATCGCATTAAGTATGCACACGAAATCGAATCTAAGCATAGAGAGAGGTAAGCAATGCTACAAACAAAAACAAATCTATGTACAATCATGAAGAATTTCTAAAATATTTCTTTAGCACACGCTACAGGGGGTAATTGAGTTTAATTCCTTACACCGATGAGGTATGTGCGCCCTAGCGTTTAACCCAAGATCATGACGAACTGATAAGAAGATTTTTAATACATTAATATATTTGAAGGTATGTATAAATGTAGGTAATTGCGCACTCTAAACTGAAATATAATATTAGGCGCTAGATCTAAGCAACAATAAAATTATGAGTTGATCATTGATTAAAACACCAAGAGCAGGAGAGCGTACTAAACTCAAATGATAAACCGGCTGTGAATCACTTATGTAACAGTGCAGCAGCGGTAAGTGAACACTGATCGATATACATTAGGGTGGTTCATAAAAAATTTATTTAATCCTTTTTTCACGCTCATCCCTTGAATCTCTAAACAAACATTCTACTTTGTTGCTAACTAGTTTGAAACTAGTTCCAAAAAGAGCAGTATGCCAAAATGTTTCGGTCAGGAGTACACAAGTTCATCGACATCTGTATTTCAATTTAAACATTCTTTTATAATCTATTGACGGTTACGGGAGACGTTGTTCCTCCCGATAATATTTCTTCCAGCAATTTATCAGCGATCTCCCTAGAAAAAGTAGTCATAATGTTATAAAATTTCGTAACTCTCTCTCCACTTATCTCTTACTCTCTCACATCCCTACAACCTTTCATTTTCCTTTTCCTTCCCACTCTTGACCTCACTTATTTCTTCTCCTTTTTTCTAACTAGAACTTCCGCTTACTGCCACTCTTTATCCCGCTCAGACTCTCACTCTCTCCCTCTCTCTTTTACTCACACTTTACTTTCTCTTTCATCTTTCCCATTTTCTCATAATCAGTCTCGTTCTCATTCTATCTTCATTGCCATCTTCGACATTATCTTGCTCTCCACATTTTAGTCGGAATCTAGTTCCCATATGGGACTAAGAGCCTCCTCTAAAAACCATTATCAACAGCTCCTTGGTCTGATCTTGTTATATATAATGTCAAGTATGTCAACTTGTATGGTGCTTTTTATATACTTCAGAACTCATCTCATACTGGACTTGTTTTTGTTTTTTTTATTGTATGCGAATTTACTATTTAAATTAAATTTTTATGAATGAATTGCGGGTGGGAATTTCCATGAACTCTTGAAAGACATTGCAGCTCAAATCAAAAATATCCAAATATAAAAAAAAGAACGAATTCATTTGACCATTGGCGGTATTTAAAAGTAAATTGTGTATTTGAGTAAAAATAGTAAACCTGATATGTCAATTCGGTCACTGCCATATATAAGAAATATTCAGACACACACACACACATACAAACATATGTATGCCTATTAAGAACCAAAAATCTTAGCTGTGATATCAAATCACAGGTGTATATTTAGCTGTAAAAATAAATAAACAATTTATATGCTGCAGATTACGAATGAAGATACCCCGTATTAGCATATTTCACGCAAAATTTTTTTTAATTAATTTTTTTTAAATAGAAAAACATGCAAAATTGTTGATAAAACTTGTTTCTTTATGGCAATCATTTAGTATACTTAATTCGTTTCTGTTTTAGTTTTGACAAGTTAAATTTAAAATGGATAATTATCTACTGTTGATATGCAAATAATCATATCACAAACGCGATTTGTATGCATGTGTGTGTGAGTGTATCAAATCTAGCTAGCGTTTGGTGGATCAGTTTTCATTATATAAAACTTTGATATGTTGAGTGCTATGACTCACTGCCAGCATAATTAAAATTCTAAATTTAACACTTTGACTACACTTTCTAGACACCGCACACTTGTTTCGCAGACAGTCAAAAATTATTATAATATTTTTTTTTTTTTTTGATATGATTAGGTTAGGTTAGATAGCAACTGGACCACATTTACAACGTTGACTTTAACTTACTTGTAAAAAACGGAAATAGTCCGTCCAATCATATAAAGAGTATTTCTTAAGGAGTAGGAGAGTACCCCAACACTTATTCACATTCATGGCAAAGAGGTGGTTTAAAGGAGAGGGCCACCTACTATTCTTCCGAATACTCCATTTATTTGTTTTGATTACTTCATGGAACATCTACGAGAGATTGCTTTCGAAAATGCACCCAAAAAACAAAACATCAACAAAGCGAGAGAGTGGATAGGAGATTCTTAAGAGGGCAACGCCATAAAAATTTGATCATCCTTTATTAAATGAAAAATTACTTTTTTGGGGGTACTCTGGTCCTCTAGAATTATTTAACGAATCGCTGAGTAATGACAAGAAAATTCAGCTTAAACAGAAATAGATCTTCGATATTTCCGCTGGAGACCAAAAAATAACGAAGCCAAGATGTCGCCGTAGTTAATGTAGTGGGCCTCTATGTTGTTCATGTAAACCTTTCCCATTAGGTTTTTATCACATTCAACCTAACCTAACTTAATAACAGCAGTGTTGCAAAAAAATTCTATACTCCGCATAGTTGATTTTTGAGCACACTTTTCATGTTAATTCTACAATAAAAACTGCTTAAATAAACAACTATGAAAATCAATTACACGGAATTATTTTCGTAATTACCCATTAATTTGGAGAAATTGCGGAAAAGTTTTGATTGTTGCATTGTTTATTGTAAAATGAAATTTAATTGTTTAAGTTTCAAATTCAAGGAGAAAAGCGAAATGTATATTCTGCATACTTATTAAATTTAATTTTGTGTTTATTTATTTGTTTACACATTAGGGTGGTGGGCATTTTTTTTTTTGCAGGATATTTAATGATTTAAAAAAAGATTCTGAGTTGAAAATGTCAATATTCGGACGGTTATTGACTACTAAAGCTTCGACGTTTTTAAAGTTTTTTGATATTGAGTTTTTATTTTGAAAATTTAAATATAAAAAAGAGTTAAAAACACAAATACGCCACAAATAACCACTCTCAAAGTTTAATAACTTGTCAAGGTTCGACTTTAACACCAAAAAAGAAAATCCGAGTGCTTTGTTTTCATTTTTCGTTGTGTCAAGAAAAAAAAATTTTTTTTGTACCCAGTCTAATATTTATATACACATACCTTCTTACATACTTATTCATTGCTAGAATGATTTCTAGGAAGTACAAAATTTTATTTCAAAGTAATCGATTTCCAAATAGTTTTTATTTTGCCACGTGTAACTGCGCATTTTTCACTTTCAATAATAATTTGGCAAAAATATATGGAATTTTATATTAGAAAAATTCCAAAAACAAAAAAAGAAAAAAAAAACAAACAAAAAAATACCAAAGAAAAAACCGGCCGGCAAATCAGCTGTTTTGAAATCAAATTAATGCGCACAATAATTTAAGCAATTTTCACACGCACACACCAGCCCCACAATCAAGTGAAAAGCTTTCCTACGGCCATGAATTTGCTAGATTTTTCGCGTTAATTCTTTTAATAATGTTTGCATTGTACCAATATGTGAATTTCCTGCTAAAGAAAACTGCTAAAGTGTAAAGTGCAACAACAAAATTTTAGAAAGTTGATATCGGCCGATTCTTATTTAAATGAAGTTTGGCAAAGAAAAAATTTAGCAACATTTTTTTTTTTGTTTTGAAAATGTAACTTAAAAACAAAAACTACTTTGGCACTTTACAGGGAGGTATTTAGAGGCATTAAATACAAATTTTGATGCAAAAATTTTTTTTTTTTTTATTTCTATAAATTGGAAGAATTAAAGTTTGCCATTAAATTTTTAGAAAAATTTTTTAGTGGTCAAAATTCAGAAATTTTGTAATTGATTTTGGTTAGAAACTTATAAAAAATTTAAAAAAAAAATTGTTGACCTAAGTTCAAAAAATTAAATATATGTATTTGAAAAAAGGAAAATACAAAAAAAAAATTATGGAATTTCAGAATATTTTTGAAAATTTAAGTCCAATATTTAATGATGAAATGCAAGTTTTTCTACTTCGAAAATTTAAAAATTTTCTTAACTTTTTAATTAAAATTTTTTTAATTTTTGTAAGAGTTTTTGTTGAACTCAAGACCATTTTTTTAAATATATTGTTTCATACCAAAAGAATGTGTTTAAAAGCTTTTTTAAATGGGGGAACGTGACTTTTACAAGTTTTAAAAATTGCATATTTTCGAAAATTTGAAACAAAATTTTTTTTTTAAATTTGTTTTTATATAGATTTTTTTTTTCAAATAGTAGTTTTCTAAATACTGAATTTCTCATTTAGAAACACCTGTAAACCTTACCTCGCTAGCCCATCCCCTAAATAAATAAAAAAAACAAATTTTTGACATTTTTCTTTAGAAAATTTCATGGCAAAACAGGTGGGAAATATTATATAGACACTCCAGCAGTTGTAACAGATAAAATATTAATTTTTTTAGTTGTTGGTTGTTTCGTGTAAAAATTAATCTATTAATAAACACAAATAATAATTAGTGCGAAAAATTAAAACAAAAAAAAATCTATGTAAATAAAATTCCACTCTACAGAAAGTATAACAGCTGGTCTCTTACGTAGATGGAACTATGTGCCACGTCAACACATAAAAGAAAAGTGTGAAAGTAATGCAAAATAAAAATTTCAGGGAACGAAGATGATTGTTGTTTTAAAAAATAATGTTCGAAAGGTTTGATGAAAAGAGCTCGACTATTTCGTGTTTGAATTTGGGTCAAATCGTGAAAAAATTACTAAAAAAAAGTTTTGGAAAATTGTTTTTTTTTTCTTTTTTCTAAAATATTTTTTTTTGTGGTGATTTTGTTTTTAACTGAATGAACTTGACTGGAAAGTTGAAAAAACTAAAAAATTTGAAAAATGTTTTTGCTTAGATTTTTTTTTACAATTTAAAAGCATCAAAAGAGTTTTCAAAATATTAAGAAAAACGAGCAAGAAAAAAGTAAAGATTTATATTTTATTCTTTTATTTTTTCAGTAACTTTGACTTTAACTAATTGAAATCGACTAAAAAGTTAAAAAAAAATGTTTTTCCAAATACTTTTTTTTACTCATAAACCCTTTGATACTTCAAAATGGTTTCCGAAATATTAACCTTAGAACCGTGAGTTGGGCACTCAGTGCCCATATTTGATTTTGAAGTTAAATTACAGGGAATCAGGAAGTCCAATATAATTTCTTTTCTGCAGACTGATAGATTGTAACTTTGCTTAGAAGTGACACAAATTTGAAGTCTATAACTGTTATAATAAGAAAGTAACGGCATTTTATACGATGAATCCTTTGTACGTGACTTGGGGCACTCAGTGCCCATAATATTTCTTCATATAATTTGTATGGGGAGGTATAATTTTCTAACGGAGTTTGTTGGATATTCGGTGTTTTTTATCAGTTTTGGCTAAATCTTACTAGTGACAAGTGCGATATTATATTTTAATTTATTATTTTGGAAATGAGTGAGCAATTAGCAGTGTATTTGGCCAACCTACGCCGTGAATTGACAGATGAAGAACAAGAATATCTTGCCAACTATTTTGGTGGTCACGAAAGCGAGGACGATGATGGTGGAAATGATCCTACATTTGAAGACGAAGAGGAACAGATACCCAGTGACCAGTCTGACTTCGAAGACGAAAACTTGCCACCAATTCCAGATCCACGTTTCGAAGAATATAACCACGAGGATCTTGAAATAGATACGGATCCTGGTGAAAACAGTTTTCTTTCAAGTTCAGCTGTTGAGAGAAATCGTGGAGAAAAATATTGCGGACAAGGAAGGAATGACCAAACTGTTTGGTGGTCAATGCCAAGTCAATGCGAATTGCTTACTCGTAATACCACCTTGGTAGGCACAATAAGAGGCAATAAGCCGCAATTGCCGAAACTTTTCACATCTTCTGAGGAAGCAAAAAAGAGGGGTATCCTCGAATCAGTATTTTGCTTTTCCAATTCAATGCAATTGGTAAGCTTCACAACACATTCAAAGAAAAATGTTCTATTACTTTCAACTGCTCATGCCAGCGAAGAGGTGAATCCAGTAACAAAAAAGCCATAAGTCATACATGACTACAATGAGAATAAAGGGGGAGTCGACACCTTTGACAAAATGCTACGTGGACTCACAGGCAAAAGAAAAACAAATCGCTGGCCCATGGCATTATTTTATAACATTCTGGACGTTGCTGGACTTGCAGCGTTCAGGCTTTTTGAGCACAGTAACCCAACGTGGAACACCCGTAATTCTGAAAAGCGCAAAATATTTTTGAAAGAATTGGCTATGGAGTTAGCTCAGAAACAATTGCACAACCGATCCAAAACTAAAATTAATTGCACAACAAAAATTGCAATGGACTTGATAGATTTCAAACGAGTTCCTTCAGTATCGAGATCTCGTCCGACAGGTAAGCTCTTTCACTTTTCTACATCAAAGTTAGTTAATTTTATTCTTTTTTCAGGCCAACAATTTGAAGCGTCGGTGTGAAACCTGCAAAGCTGCTAAAATCGACAACCAAACAACGGCAGTTTGCGACCATTGCCTCACTCCGACTTGCACCAAGCACTACCTAAGGGCATGTGAAAATTGCTACTACGAAAAGTACAATGCGGATGCTGATACGGACTCAGAAACTGATGAAGATCCTGACAACAACCCATCAACGTCCGGTTTAAATCAAAACCCACCAAAAAGATAGGGTAGAACTTCACCCACTTGAGGAGCCCGAATTTTTTATTTTATAGTAATATGACTTTTATATGCCAAAAAGATCTCTTTCTAACATGAAAAAGTTGTTTCATTAAATTATATGAATAAAAAAAGAAATTATTGGCTTTTTAATAAAAAAAAACTTCTTAAAGTCTAAATTTCCATACAAAATGTACTACTGGGCACTGAGTGCCCAAGTCACGAGATTAAGTTGTATAGCTAAGTCACGGTTCTAAGGTTAAGAAAAACAAACTTTGCAGAAAAAGTAAAATTTTATATTTTGAAAAAAAAAAAAAATCTTTGCAGAAAAAGTAAAATTTTATATTTTGAAAAAAAAAAAAAAAAAAATTCGGAAAAAAAATTTATTTTGTCAACTTCAAATTTAAGGTATATAAAATTTACTGTTACTGTTGTGGAAAAAAGTTACATCGTCACGTTCCCTGAAATACGCGTATTTGTAATTTTCAGTTTTTTGTTTACAATAAAAATTTTGCAAGCAATAATTTTGAGTGAGCAACTCAAATCAAAAAATTGGATAAAAGTCATATTTCTCTTTAAGCGAAATAATGATGAATTGCAGTCTTTCACTTGGTGGTTTATATTTGATTGCAAACAAAAATGTTTTGTTTATTATCGGGCCAAAAGAAACACCCTAATAGTCATACATGGTTTTCCTATTTTATGAACTTTCAACTTGCGGCAGTCTTTTTGGTTAGATTTGCTTGTATATCAAAAATTTCTTATGATCGATGCAAAAATATCTTTTATTGCCCTCGCACTGTATACGTTATGAAGTGAGTTGTAAACTCAATTCAATTGTTCATTTGTTTATTTATCAATGTATGGCAATAAATTGTTTAACAGTCAACCCACAAAAGCTTATCAAAATAATTAAGTAACATTGGAGAATGTCGAAAAGATGCCACTTGCAGATTTATCTAGAGTATGGGTACAGTACTGTGCAATGCAATAGCAGTGTGGAGGTGTGCAACTACATAATAATGCAAGGGGCTGTTGAGTGAAGTCATGAGAACAGCAAAAAAGTGATACTCAAGTGCGGTTTTCAAACTTGAGAACTAAGCTGAGAATAAAAATTAAATTTAGCTCCATATTTATATTAAAATTATTCGGGGTGCAAGCAAAAAAATCCTCATAATTATTATTTAAAAATTTTTCTAACAAAACTTTTACTTAAAAAGACTCCAAAAAATTTGTTTAAAGTTTTTTTTTAGCCAAATTCTTTGTGCTTTAAAAAATTATCTTTAATCATACTGCTCTAATCTCGGTTTAAATAAATACCAAATATGTTAATTGGTACTAAGGGATGTTTTTTATGCTTTTCGAAATTTCGTTAATTTTTGAAAATCAGAAAAAAATTATTTTTTATCCCCTTCAATTTGACGTCTTTTCAATATTTGTTGGGATTAAAAACAAAAATTTACCAGCGGTGCACAATTTTGGCTATTAAAGAGTCTGTTAGTTTTACATAGCATGGACTTCATTTGACTTAAGCTGCGGTTATACTTAAAACATGATTGTCGTGCATCATATTTAGCAATTTTGCAAAATTAAAAAAGATTTAACTTCTAATAAATGTCTTCTAGATCAAGTTTAGTTCAACTAAGTGTTGGGTAATCGGTTACCTTTAAAGTGAATTTAACAAAAAGTCAAGTCAACTCTATGCTATGTTAGACTAAGTTGAGTTATAAGATTTTTTCAGAAAATTTCAAATTTTATGTTGTTATTGTTTATATGTTGCTGAGATCTTTTGAATAAAAAATTGATAAATTTTCATTGTAAAAACACTAAGAGTTTAATTGAGTTAAGTTGCTTAAGGCTCAATTATACTTGCATAGTAACGCATTGCATGACAGGTGTGAAAGCACACGAAGTATTATTTTCAATGCGCTTTGCGTATAATCGATTAGCCAATGCGTCACATTGCATGAACTTACATAGAATGCGGCTATGCTTTACACTGCTATGCAAGTATAACTGGCACTTAAGTTTTTCAACAATTTATCCCCTTTTTTTCGCATGAAATTTTAAATTACAAAAAAAAAAAAACCTACTAAAATCAAATTACCTTATAACAGTGTTTGCTACCCAAATTCCTTGTTTAGGTTGCGTTGCTGACACCACTTCGTTGAGTGCCCAATGTTTCGGAAGTATGGAAACTTTTGAGAAATTTAATTGATTTCTGAAGCTTCTGCTGCAGTTGTTGTTGCTGCTGCTGATATTGACGTACTTTTTGTTGTTGTTTTTGCTTTAGCTGATAATCGTCCTTTATTTGCCGCAAAAGCAAAAAGTCTGTTGCTGTTGCTGCTGCTTCCTCTTCTTCTGCAATAACTTTGCAAGCTCTACTATTAGCTCTACGTGCTGACAATGCCGTCGCTGACGTTTCTTGCACTAAACGTTCAACTATTGGCAAATGTGCTATGAACGCTGTTGATGGTAACAACATTTAGACAGCTGTAACAAGTGGCGTTGATGTAAAAGAAGAAGAAGAAGATCAATTTTAAAGAGTTTCTATTTAAAGCTTTCAAAGCTAACACTCTCTATGTTTTTTTTTAATTTTAATTAGAGGACACTCGATTTTTTGCTTTGTTGTTGTTCGTGTGTGTTGTAACTGGCGCATTTGCTCTCGGTTGTAATGGCTTGAATGCAATTGTGCTGTTGTTGGTAGGAATGTTGGTGTTCGTGTGTTTGGTATTCGTGACACAAATGGCGTTCATTTGCTATTGGCTTTTATTGGTCAAAATTCATTTGACGAGATGGCACACCAAATGACACAAATATTTATGCAGCGTTTGCTGACGATGGCACTGCAATTTAGTTCAGCTGATCGCTTTACAGTTTTCTTGTTGTTTTTTTTTTCTGTTATTAATTTTTTTTTTTTTGTTTTTTGTTCTAGAATTTTTTCGGCACCTTTGTGGCTGTCGCTGGTTTTTGGTTGAGTTTGCTTGGTTTCTTTTTGTTTTTTTTGTTCTTTTGTTACTTTCAATTTATGTACTTATTTCGTAAGTCTGCTTTGTTCATGTAATGTGAGCTGCTTTGGTGTCTTTTGCAACAAGTTGCATGCAATTTGACAACGCTCGTTTAGTCATTTGAGGGTCGTTTTACTTTTTTATGTCATTGCAAAATTGTTTTCACACAACTCAATTGTCTTTGATGTGTTGAAGAATTTGTTTGACTTGCAAGGCAATAACTTCGTTTCATTGGTTTTTCTTACAGTTTATTTGGCAATCTGGAATTTTTGTGAAGAAAGAGAAAAAAAAATTAAATTAGTACAAGAGCATGAGCATTGATATGTTTATATGTATTTAGTTCTCAATGTATCATATAACATTTTAATAATTGATTTTTTTTTTGGTACGAAAAAGTTAATTTGTTATGTCTACTTAAAATGCGGAAGATATTGTTAGAATTTTTTTTTTTGGTAATATGTAATCTAATAAGTTAATTTGTTTTAATTTTTTATCGAACTTTTTATATAGTCTCGTTGTCTGCACTCAAGGTCGTCAAATTTCGCATTGAATTTTTCTTAAAAGCAAAAATAAATATACTTTGAAAGCAGTTACTAACCATCGATTCATTTTGGATTAATTAAAATCTGTGTGGTATCAAAATATACAGTGGGTCACAGTGAAAATGCGTCATTTGGTTCTTCTTATATAATACAAAAAAAAAAATTCTTGATACGACTTTGTTAAAAAATTAAAAAAAAATATTATTTACATTTTTTTGGAATCTGTGATAAAATTCGCACAAAGATTTTCAATTTCCAGGAATTTCAAAAAAGTTAGAAAATATTTTAAAATTGCTCGTTTTTTAGTTTTCTGTCTTTCAAACCCATAGACACTAGTTTATCACCATTCATTACTTATCATATGTTATTGTTGCTTCATCATTCATCATTAACAATTCGCCATTCATCAATTACTATTAATTATTCATCATTCACAATTATCTTTTCACTACTCGTCATACAGCAGTCATAAGGCATTATTCACCTCTTATTATTCATTCATTCTTCATTCGTCATTCACTATTCGCTTTTCATCACCCATCAGTCATCTTTCAACATTCGTTATTCAACACTAATCATCATCAATAATTATTCGTAAATCATCATTCATTCATCATGTACCATTCATCATTCATGTTCCTATTCATATTCATCTTTATCTCCACATACATCTGCATCTTCTTCTAAGCCCTTATTATTACCCACTCGCTTTTGTTCTTGTTCCTTCTTTGAAATTATTTCACTTTTCTTTTCTCCCTCTTTTTTTCACCCAATTTGCTGGAAAGGGGCCCTGATTCCATATTATCTCTGTACTAATAACTAATTATCTAGCTTCGAATATATGGCAAATTTAGCTTCAGCAGAAGGCGTGGTACAGCCTATTTTCTCAACAAGAGTTTTATACAGATTCATATATAGAGCACATAAAAACCCATTAAAGTATATGTCGCATCCAGTTCATTTGAGGACTTTGGACCTCTATTAATTTTTAGTTTTTTCCTATTACCGGCTTAACAACATAAACAAAACAACATTTACAAGTGATTTCAATGAACAATCAATAAATCGTATGCAATACATGGCAAATCAGCTGTAATCGAAAATGTTGACACAACAACAACAAAAAGCATCAAAAACTACATAACTTAAAAATGCACAAAAAAAGTGCCAAGTCATTGCAGCCGCCAATAATCACAAAAATTGTCAGTCAAAATGACACACATATGTAGCCAGTTGTAAGTATGTATGTATGTATGTATGTACGCACAACTGAATTGCAGTCAAACAAATAAACTTTCAAACATTTAAACATAATGATAAATTTAATGCGCAAAGCTTAGCTTAGATAGACAAATAATCAGGCACGCAGTTAAGCAGTCAGCTGGTTAGTCAGTTTGGCATACGAGATTGTGCTGAACAGTTTGGCAGATAAATCGACACACATACACGTACACATAAGTACACACATACATATGTACGTGTGTAAGTATGTATGTCGTGTTTATTAACAGTAGTGCCAGATAAAAATATAGCGAGCCACCTGTGGAATATCGAGTTTATTTTAATATTAATACGCTGTCAATGTATTAACAACGACTCAAGTAACCGAGGCAATAACTATAAAAATACAACAACTATGATAATAAATAAAAGATCGTGTGTATTTATGCTACTTCAATATAATTTTATTATTACAAACATATTTTTTTTAAGATTTGCTTTTTAATCAACTTATAACTGGATTTATGATTTTTTCACACATTTTGTTTATTTTTATGTTTATTGCGTACTTACTTATACCCAGTTGTGATAGTGAAAAATATTTATTCTGTTTTTTTTTTAATTTAGTTTAATTTTATTTTATTTTACTTTATTTTATTTTATATTATTTTATTTTATTTTATTTTATTTTATTTTATTTTATTTTATTTTATTTTATTTAATTTTATTTTATTTTATTTTATTTTATTTTATTTTATTTTATTTTATTTTATTTTACTTTATTTTATTTTATTTTATTTTATTTTATTTTATTTTATTTTATTTTGTTTTATTTTATTTTATTTTATTTTATTTTGTTTTATTTTATTTTATTTTATTTTATTTTGTTTTATTTTATTTTATCTTATTTTATTTTATTTTATTTTATTTTATTTTATTTTATTTTATTTCATTTTATTTTACTTTATTCTATTCTATTCTATTCTATTTTATTTTATTTTATTTTATTTTATTTTATTTTATTTTATTTTATTTTATTTTATTTTATTTTATTTTATTTTATTTTATTTTATTTTATTTTATTTTATTTTATTTTATTTTATTTTATTTTATTTTATTTTATTTTATTTTATTTTATTTTATTTATTTTATTTTATTTTATTTTATTTTATTTATTTTATTTTATTTTATTTTGTTTATTTTATTTTATTTTATTTTGAAGTATCCTGGTTCGGTACGAGCTATAGACCTATTAATAATTTTTTCTGCAGCTATTTTATTTTATTTTATTTTATCTTATTTTATTTTATTTATTTTATTTTATTTTATTTTATTTTTTATAGCATTTTATTTTATTTTATTTTCTTTGATTTAATTTTTTTAAATGCAAAATATAGAAAAAAATGTATTAAAATGAGGAAAATATTTACGATATCGCTCTCGTGGCAGTGTTGTTAATTGTAATAGTATTTTTACTATTTGTTTGTAAGCGCAAGGAAACTGAAAAATACTTAAATACGTAGTGAAAGTAAACAAATTAGCAAATTTACACGTTAAACATTTTTACAAATATACAAATAAACATACATACACATTTATAATTGTACCTTATTGTTTGGAAACAGCCAAGTGTATACAAATAAATTTTAGAAAAAAAAATATTATAATATTAGCAGAAATCTTTAACACTTCAAGCGTATACAAGCAATAATTATATTTTTTCAGGTTTTATTTTTTTTGTGCTGTGTACGCAGAGCCAAAAGTTTGATTTCGTTGGCCAAACATTTTTTTGAAAAAGCAAAGTGGATTAAATATTTTTTGGGCAAATTATCCATGATCAGTGTGACATAAACAATTAGTTGTTAAGGTGAATGTTATGGAAAAATTATTTTATTTAAACATTTTTTAAATTGCGCGCCATCTATCGATACAAGTTAAAGATTTAAAATTTTTATAATTTTGCCAACGAAATGAGCACATTGCCCGCTTGTACTCTGTGCCACATGTTGGGCTATACGGTGCGTATACGCAAAGTTTCACATTACATTTTGGTTTGTTGAAAGTGTTGGCGGCTTCAGACACTGAAAAAATATACATAAATACAATTTACCTGCACACATTTATACATACGAACTCAAACATATATACAAGCAGTTCTACACGAAAAGCAAAAATTAGCAATAACAATATAAAATAAAAAAAAATATAAAAAATATATACAAGTGAGTAATAGTGAGCGTGTAAGTATGTATGTATGTATTTATATTAAATCTTTTATTTACTTTGTGTAACCAGCTGCGGTGAGTAAGTGGAAAAATCACTGTTTCAGCCCTGAACGCGTGCCAGTGCGTATGCAATCACACTCTCCCATAATCAATAGATGCAAATATTTCTACATATGTATGTACATATGTACATAGCTATATGTATAGCCACTTGCTAGTTTGTTTATTTGTTTAACAAGCCAACACGTTTCATATATGTATATACTATTAGACTTGCCACTAGTAATAAAAAAAACTTTTGTTTGCCAACAGTGCTAAAACTTTCGTTTTAAAGTGAAAAATGAACATCCAAAACGCTAAATTTAAACAAAAAAAGAGGTTAGTTTGCCATTAAATTTTGAGCTCAAATTTATTTTTATTATATCTCTGATATAGTTAAAGATATGCTCCAATTTTTAAACATTTTTTTAAGATATGATTTTTTGATAATTAACCAAAAAAAAATATAGTTTTTTTAACTTTCTATTTCAGTTCAATTACTTAAACACAAAAAGTTGAAGTTGTGTAAACATAACGATTTTTTTTTTAATTTTTTTTTCTATACCTTTAACTACTCAAATTTAATTTTTGTAATTTTTTTTTATTTAAAATATTAAAAACAAGTAAGGAAAGGGCTGTCTTCGGCTGTGCCAAAGGCTTTATACCTTTCATGAATACGCATATCTTTTTTAAGTGTCCTACATGGCCAAACCACATTTATCGGAGCAATCGGTTATATGGAAGCTATATGTTATGTTACTCCGATCTGTATGATTTTCATTACACACATCACATTTATAATAAGTACCAATTTTGCAAAATTTTACGTTCCTAGCTTCTTAACTGCAAAACTTATAGCCCAAAACCCATTTATCGAAACTATCGATTATATAGGAGCTATATGTTTTGTTGGTCCACACAGGTTACAAATATAATATGTACTAAACCCGCGAAATTTCGCTCTCCTAGCTTTTTGATTGCAAGAGTTATAGGCCAAAACCCATTTATCGGAACAATCGATTGTATGGGAGCTATGCGTTGTATCGGTCCGATCTTACTGGTTCCGACAAATGATTAATATAATACAAAATGGCGGCTCCATACCAAATTTCATCGAGATATCTCTAAAATTGAGGGACTAGTTTGCGTTCAAACAGACAGACGGACGGACATGGCTAAATCAACTCAGCTCGTCGCCCTGACCATTTCGGTATACTTAATGGTGGGTCTATCTCGTCTTCTTCTCACACTTACACACATCGGACCAAAGTTATAATACCATTTCATGTTCATGAAAGGTATAAAAATTGAAAAGGAAAATTTTGAATTTTGGAAACAATTTTTTTTAATTTAAAACTTTGTTATTCCCATTCAAACTAAGAAAGTGCTAAATTCGATTTGTAAACTACAGTAGTTTCCGAAATATTGAAAAATTAATTTTTGTAAAACAAAAAAAAAAAGCAGTTTAAAATTTTCAAAACAAAAACTAACAATAATTTTTTTGTTTTTCATTTTAAGTAATGGAAAAATAAACTTTATAAAACACGAAAAAGAAAAATTTTGAATTTACCTAGTTTTTGAAGAAAAACTACAATAGTTTCCGAAATATTTAAAAAATATAAATTATAAAACAATAAAAAAAGGAACTTCGAAATAATGAGAATTTTTTTTAATTTTATATATTGGAAAAATTATCTTTTTAAAATAGGAAGTAAGGGAAATTTTTAATTGCATAATTTTGATAAAATTTTTTTTTTAATTTTTAATTTTTTTTATACCTCTCACCCCTCAAACTAAGAAAGTGCCAAATGAGAAATATTGCAAAAAATAATTTTAAATTTGAAATATTGAAAAAATAAACTTTACAAAACAGGAGAAATAAAATTTAAATTTTTGGAAACAAAATTTTTTTTTTCTAAGGCAGTAGTTTTTTTTTTTGATATAAGTGCACCTAATTTTATTCAAATTGGAATTAGCCGACTTCAACTTTGTGACGATTTGACATGGTAAACTATTTTAGATTTTTCCATGAGAATCATGTGTGTATCCATTTTTTGGGTTATGAGGGTTAAGGCATTCAGTATTTATTTGCAAATGGAAAATATTTAAGAGGGCTTGATTTTGACACTAATCTAGAGCTTTAAGTGTATCTGTTGGACAATATTCGGCATCCTTGGATAACTTACGCTCAAATAGACAAAGAATTGGACAAACGGTTTTAGTTAAATCGACTCAACTCATGGTCTCAATCATATAACTATGCTCCTTGATAGATTCATATATCCTCCTATTATACATTTCATGTTCATGAAAGGTATATTTATGGCCACTCTAATAAAACCATACACACACACGCACAAGCCTATACATGTCTGTAAAAAAAATCAATCAAAGTACAAATATTTTAAACACAATCAAGCGCGCTTTGACCATTACAATAACAATAATCGAAATTTTTTCTTAACATTTCCTCATTACCAAAGCAAATCAATAACAAAAGTATTCATTAAAATTAAATAGCTGCAATAAAGTTATGCAAAATATTTAAAAAATGCCCAAAATGCATATGAAAAACAAAAACAAGAAACAAAGTCTTAGCAACAACCAAAAATAAAACAAAGAAAAAAAGCCAACGAAAAATTGATTGCATTGGAATGTCAACTGACAAGTTGTAAAGAAAACCCCAACTGGAGGACGTTGCAGCAGCAGCAGCAAACAAACTTGTTGCCGATATTCCAGCTGTTGCTGATCTTGTTGTGTGAAGCCGCGCTTGAAAGCCAATGCGCCGAACGGAACAAGAGGAAGATATAAAACCACATCAGACCATGGCAGCGGCGGAAGAGCAGCGGCGGCAGAAGACGACGACGACTGAGTGTGCCAGTAGGCGTGTAAGAGGAAGGCAGCCGGCGGCATACCGCAACAAACTTGCTTTTACATTTGTATGTGTGTCTGTGTGTGTGTGTGTATGGTTTTAATGCGTGCGAGTACCGGTGAATGTCGTTAAAAATTAGGTGTGAATTTTAATTAAAATAAAATCAAAAGTTTATAAATAATGTAAATAAAAAGCAAAAGCACGATAACGTTTGTTGTTGCTGTTGTTGGTGTTGTTGTCTTATAGTACATAGGTATGTATGTATATCGTTAGTTAACGCTCAAGCTCAAGCTTACAATGCCCACAGATGCAAACGTTATTCAAATTATTAATACAAAGTTATTTGGATTACTATGTCAGCGGAAAAAGTTAAATTTATCAGAAATGTTTGTCAGCAGTTACATTAGGGCTGCCATTAAATTTAACAAATTTTACTCAGGAACACTGACGAAATATTAATAAATATAAAATTAAGATTCAAATGATCTGACAATATTGAAAAACCTCACCGAAAATTTAATTTTTGTAAAAATCAATTTAAAAAAAAAATGTTAATTCCATATGTCTCAGATGTACATATATGTTTCACAGGCCAAACCCCATTTATCGGAAAAATCGATTGTATGGTCTAATCTTGCTTGTTCGGAAAAATGATGAATGCTTTACAAAATGGCGGCCGCATACGAAATTTCATCGAGATATCTCTAATACTTTGCTTTCAAATCGACTCAGTTCATCGCCCTAATAATTTCGGTATAATTATTGGTAGTTCTGTCTCTCTCTTCTCATACTTAAAAACGTCGAACCAAAGTTATAATACTATTTCATGTTTATGAAAGGTATAAAGTTATTTTCCGTGAACAAAACAAGTATTGTTTTGTTTGAAATTAAAAAAAAAAAAAATTTAAAAATCAAGCCGAATTTCATTTAGTGAATTTTGTTAGCTTAAGAGTAGTGATAATAGTTATTCCTAGAATGACCCGTGCGCGCCTTGCGCAAAGAACTTCACCACTACCCTCAGCGACATCTGCAACCCAGTAGATAAAGTCTCTGATTCAAAATGGCGTTGCAGTACAAATTGATTATTTTGTGCATTCACAATGGTTTATTTAAACAAATTAATTTGTATAAAATACGCTTAAATAAAAGCAAAAAATTATCAAAAAAAATAATGAAAAAATATTTAAATATTTGAATTAAGCTATGCTATAGTAAGACTGGAACTAGGAATTTATTTTTTTAAATTTATATGTATATCCATCCACACATTTTGAATATAACTCCAGAACAATTGTGTTTGCACATTGAAAATTTATTTAGAGAACGACCGAGGATATGTAGGGAATGTTATACAGTTCAGCTGAACTACCTCATTTTTTCTTTTTTATCTAATACTTTATTTGATGACAGATTTCAAGACGAGGAATTGAGGGTAAGAAGCAAGTTTAATGACTTTAACTAAACTTATGTGTTAGAAAGGGATACACATAGAAACGGAAACGAAAGGAATAGAGGATGATGATGACGAATATGAAAAGTGAGGTAAGCATAGAAATAAAGTTTAAAAAGTGGGATACATGGAGATGAATATAAGACAAAGAAGGAGTTTGAGATGTATGGAAAATAGGTGAGGGATGGTTAAGGGCACTAGGAATGTATGAGCTATTCACAACTCGAAGAATGCCGGGTACTTTACTAGTGTTTTAATATTAATATATATGAAGTTGTTAAATATTTTCTCTCTTTGTAATAAATAAAACGTAATATTTTTCTTTTATTAAGAAAACAATGAGTTCGTCTTACCAAGTTAATTTTGTAACGAAAACTAAACCGCCATCAAAATAATTTTACCAATACAAGAACTGTTTCGCTTTCGGCAATGCCTAATTTAGGTAAAAATGCTCATGAAAGCGTACTTTGTAAAAGCAAATGTACTATCCTAAGTTAATAATTAAATCCAACGCGCCAGTTGCAAGACGTTCTATCAGACACAAATACACACGCACAGCACGAACGTAAAGCATTCGAATCGATAGCGCAAATAACGACGCATTTCCGAACTATCTAACAATCGATTTTTATTAATTTATACCGCAAAAAAAAATAGATTTAAACGCGAGCAGTGCTATAGAACGACTAACGCCTTGCTGTCTACCTGTGCCATAAAGCCAAACGAATTGCCGCTCAAGCAACTGGATCATACAACGCTACGAATCGCGAATCTAGGAACTAAGTACAAACAAAGGCAGAAAAAAAATAAATAAAAAAAAAGTCTGCCAACATAAAAAGCAAACGGAATTGTGGAAAAAGCAACTCAGTCACGATCACCATCGCCATCGCCATCAATAATATCATGATCTTCGATGTTAGCGATACCAACACAACCGCGGTTAAAATCTTTACGATCGAACGCTCGCTGAGTGCGCTCGCTGGCAATTATGGAGCATGAGTCGTTTGTATGCTCTGTTATGCTCAAAACGATTGAGAGTTATCGAACGCTGTGAGACTATTTTGCATGCTTGAAAAGAGTGGGAGTTTCACAAGCTCGCGTAAAGCTCGCAAATGGTAAGGAGCACGTTAAATGATTAGAGGGTTTGAGTAGCATAGAAAGGCGGCTTACCAATGCCGGCACTTTGTTGCGTGCACTCCACTCAGTTGGGGAGAAAAAGCAATGAGTTTGCTGGTTCACTATCACTGTGATAATAGTTTTGATTTTGGCGATCAAAACGCTCTTTTTTCGTTTTGAGAAATGTGCCAATTTTTGAGACTATAAAGAATAGAAGTGCCTGTTGTTTTAATAAATTTACTTAACTTAACTTAAATTTATTTTAATAACGAGTTGTTTGAATATGAAGCTGTTTGCAGTATGAGTCACGATCGTGCCAAGATCATTAAACTACTTAACGCAATCTAGTTTTCTTTTTCACAGTCGTTAATTATGCACATCATTTAACTTTACGCTCAAAGCACTCAAAATGCTATAATTTCATGCTGAGTGAGTAATTGAGTGACTTGTGCAATTGAGTTGCCTCGATCACTTGCTCCAGCACACTCTCAAAAATATATCTACTCATTAGCTCAAATTGTTTTGAATTTGATTTTGTGCTCTGAGCCAAATAAGTGTGGTGAGTTTTTTTTTATTTCTATGCGCTCTCAGCGCGAAGCCCTACTACCCTCTACTCATATACATATGTATACATACATACATATGTATTTACCTAACTTTTTTACCTGGCGCAAAAGCGTAACCACAAATGCGATATCTTAATTAATTAATTAAATCTGATAAAATCTCATTATAATATAATATTAATTTAAAAGACAAATTTTTGCAGAATCGTACAAAGTAAAAAACTTAAAAAAATTTGCAAATCATTGTTTATGCAGAATTTTTAATTTTATTTTTTTTTTTTTTCTCTTTTTTTTTTTGTTTACTTAATTTTGCAGAATTATTGAGTGTTTACGTTTTGGCAGTACTTAGCAACTAAATAATTACGTACAACATTATATAAACAAACATTGAAAAATTGCGCAATTTTTTTCAAAATTTAGTGCTATACGAAATTTCTAGAAGGCAGGCATTAAATTCATCAAGTATCTGGGTGTGTTTCGAAAATTTGATATTTTGTTTGTTTAGACATTTGGACGTTGATTACAAATGTAACTCAGACGAGCCTCTTAATCTTATGACACTGGACATGTGTAGCATAGTCGAATGCAGGGGGGTTAGCGGGTATTGGCGTATGAAGGTTATTTCAAAATATTTATAAAGCCTTCTGGGTTCTAGTAGCTATTCCGGCGGAGTTGGCGGCGGGGTATAATTTTAATAGAGTTTTGTGATCTCTATCGAAACTCACAGCCAAATTGATTTTTCTCATGATCTACTACATTTCTTCTTTTGGCAGTTCCGTCGGGACTGCTGAGAGAACCCTCTATCTCCGAAATCGTTGGATCTTTTTTTTTTTTTTTTTCAATTCAAAACGAGTTCAGCCAAAAAAGGCGCGTTTTTGAAATAGTTTAAATTGGGGATAGTGCATTCACAAGGTGAAGTAAGCTTTAAAGCTGTACTTGCTCTCATTTCTTCTTTGTTTTGTCATCTGAAAATGTAACCATACAAAAAATTACTACTATTTTATAGAGGAAAATACAAAATCCCCAACAATAAAAGTTGCCAGAAATCAACAAAATCTGTCACGCACTTAATTAATTTAATTAACACAATATTGGGTCAACTGGGTCCACATATCAGGCAAAATTTCTGAAAACTGTTCGAGCTATCGGAATAAATGATATCTTAAACTTTTGATGAAATCCCTAGGAATAGAACAGAGAAAGTTCCATTCAATTGCATTCAGCAGTTTTTGAGTGATGCTCGAACAAGCATAAAGAATAAAAGACAGAAAAAAATTTTAAAAACAGCTGATTTGGCTTCTATTGCCTTAATAATGATTCCTCGTATCGATTTCTCTGAAATATCTTGAATGAAATTTTTTTCTTAGACACTATCGCATTTTCTCCCATAGAAGTATATGAACGCAATTTTTTTTCTTGAGGTTTGGCAAACATTTCATTTTGTAATAAAAGTTTTTTTTTCTTGTTGCTTTAATTTTCTTTCCACGTGCCACTAAATCAATTAGAATTACACAAAATGCAAGATTTAGTCAAATTGCAATATTTTCTCGCATGAGTGAAATTTATGTGCGCAACATTGGCTAGCCTATGCTCTTATTATGAAATATGCATGCTTGTTTAGACGTTTACTGAACATTATTTACAAAACAAATATGAAAGTATCAATTACATATGTACATTTTCATAGCTAAAGTCATAAAAAATTAATTTGACTTGAAATGTTTCATAAATTGATTTTGGCATAAGTAAATTCGTACTCGCATATGAAGTAGATGTAGTGTATTGATATAGTATTAAGGTTACCAAATTTTTTCGATTTTCGGGTGCAGATTTTAAAATCCAAAAATTTAGGTTGGAAAACCCTTCATATACATAACAAATAATTATTATTATTTTTTCTTTGTTTCAAAAGAAATGCTATTATATCGAAATTTAATGAATTTAGCTTCTTCAAAGCTTTTGAAGTAAATTAAAAGTCTCAATATTTCTTTCAGGCAAACTCGAGATTTTCAGCACTAGTGCTATAATACATATCTATCTCTCTGTTTAGGAATAATTTCTATTTGTGAAATATTTTATATACGATGTTATATTGTTTGAAATTTGATTACCAAACATTTAAACTTAACGTACTAGTAAACGAGGACAAGTGGATTGGCGTCGTGAAAGCTTTAAACTTGAAATAAAAATCGACTTTTGGTATTCGACCGAACACATTTTTATTCCGCTCTTCATAGATTTTAATGAAATTTTGCACAGAGTTCTATTTTACCTGCACACACATAACCTCATTTCCAGAAGTTGTAAACATTTTGGGCGTGGCAAGACTTCGAAATATTTGAAAAATGACGGTAATAGGTACTTTAAAGCTGTAATTAGGTACCAGAGATGGGTCAAGCGATTTCAAAGATCTTCATACCATTAGAAAGGTATTTATATCAGGTTTCAAAAATATACACTGTAAAAATTTTATATACACTGAACAAATTTTAGATACACTAAAAATTGTATATTACAGTGAAATTTTTTTTTTTTAATAATTTTGATAAAAAAAATTTTAACCGATCAAACAAAAGCCAAGATTTATCAAAAAAAAAATTTACAAAGATGTACTTAATATATGTACATATATGTATAAGATGTCAAAAAACTAAAAAAAAAACTATTTTTCTTAGTTTTTAAAGTAAATTCATATTTAAAAATAAACTAAAAAAAATCACCATTTTAGCTTATTTTGAAAAATACACTTGACCTTTGAAATATTTTCACGTTAAAAATTAGATTTTTATGATTTAAATACTTTGCTAATGGTACAAAGATCATCGTACTGTACTATACCAGTTTATGTGGGATTTTGGAAATCCTTGCTTCCATTTCAGCTGAAATCCCCGAAGTAATGTTAGTAGTCTTAAAGAGCACCACTTTGAATGGCCGTACATGAGGCTTGGATTATTTTAATTTTACAAAATTATTTGGTATTTTTATAAGTTGAGTGACAAATTATTTTTCATAGCGCTAAATAATATCATGCAATGTATTAAAATCAAGGATTGAAACCGAATCTTATCCTGTAAAAACCGATTAAGTTTTCGAAACCGAAACCGTAATCACAATTTTTTATTTTAATTTTTCTTCATGTTGTGTCTAAACTGAAAGAGGAAACTGAACTATTGAAACAAATTATATTTTAAATTGTGAGATAAATGTTTAGAAATGTTTCGGTAAAAGTCCCCTCCAATTCCATTTAGCAGTTTTTCAGTGATGCGCGAACAAACGTACAGGCATATAAAAAAAATTGTAAAAACTGAAGATTTTTTTACAAATTACAAATTACAAAACTGAAGATTTTTCTTAAATTTATTATATACAGAGAAAAGCTGTTTAGCAAGCACTTTTGGTGCTATAGCTATGAAACATACTATATAATTATTAAAAAAAATGTATTAAGCATTATCTTACCAACAATAACGCGATATATTTTCGAAATCCAAATATTTTTTTTTTGTAATTTTTCCGACGGCTTCACAAAACCATCAAAGTTGATTGCAGTCTTTTAAGTTTAAGTTTTTACAACAACAAAACACATCACTGTCTTTTGTCCACATTAGACACTTTTGCAAACACCATGAATTACAACCTTATCTAGTTCAAGTTTACACAATTATCAAATGAGATTACAAACAAAACTAGTTAAATATTAGTTTAATGCGCATGCACAACTTTATGGCCGTATCTCTGCACAGCCGTGTATGGGGCACGTTTATTGTGAGTAGAGATCTGGTTCGCGTCGTATGCTGAACTAAATAATGCAACCGACTAAGAACAGCACCACACTGTCTCGAAGATTGAACACCGCAAAACGGACGCCAATCAGTGAACTAAAGGAATACCAACAAATACATACAACAACACTAATACTTATAAACAATAAAAGAGGTTAATATGTATGTGTGTTGCATGTGTATGTGTGTGTGTGTGTGATTTGTTAAAAAAAAACAGGTAAAGTAGAATTCCAAACGATCACAACGTACCAACTCCAAAAACCTTTGGGTGGCCAGTCAGTCCAACGTAAGCTATCAAGCTATTTAGCTTAAGAGTTTTTGGGATCCTTAATGAGTGACCTTAAGGCATATGAGCGTACCCACACATACATACATGCACATGTACATATAACCAAACTAAATAAAAAACTCATTCAATCTTGTTGTTAGGTAAGCTCCCGACTTGAATGAGCAACATTTTTAAGTTGGGGCAGCGGCAATCATTCAGACATACATACAAATGTGTGCACAAAACGTTCGTGAGTAGAATGAAGTAACCTAAAATGAAAGCATGAATTAGGATAATTTTTATTGGTTAAAAACTGCTAGCCGTTGTGGCGCAATGTAAGGAAGTCAATGCATAGCCCCAGACAGACGTTGGAGAGGGTGCGCATCATTTGTTGTTACTCTCGCTCTGTTCTTATGAATTAGCTGCAAACAATGAGAACGTATGCTGGTGTGCGTGCGCAGTGCTTTTTTTTTCCAAGCCCACACCCGCACGCATGGGCGTCGTTACGGTTTGTCCACAGGTGGGGTGTGAGTTTGTATGAATTGACGAAGGAAACGTGCTTGTTTGGAATTTTACTACTCCAATTAATCCAGTACTAGCACCTTTCAAATTACAAATTACAAATTACAAATTACAAATTACATATTACAAATTACAAATTACAAATTACAAATTACAAATTACAAATTACAAATTACAAATTACAAATTACAAATTACAAATTACAAATTACAAATTACAAATTACAAATAACAAATTACAAATTAAAAATTACACATTACAAATTACAAATTACAAATTACAAATTGCAAATTACAAATTACAAATTACAAATTACAAATTACAAATTACAAATTACACATTACAAATTACAAATTACAAATTACAAATTACAAATTACAAATTACAAATTACAAATTACAAATTACAAATTACAAATTACAAATTACAAATTACAAATTACAAATTACAAATTACAAATTACAAATTACAAATTACAAATTACAAATTACAAATTACAAATTACAAATTACAAATTACAAATTACAAATTACAAATTACAAATTACAAATTACAAATTACAAATTACAAATTACAAATTACAAATTACAAATTACAAATAACAAATTAAAAATTAAAAATTACAAATTACAAATTATAAATTACAAATTACAAATTACAAATTACAAATTACAAATTACAAATTACAAATTACAAATAACAAATTACAAATTACAAATTACAAATTACAAATTACAAATTACAAATTACAAATTACAAATTACAAATTACAAATTACAAATTACAAATTACAAATCACAAATTACAAATCACAAATTACAAATTGCAAATTACAAATTACAAATTTCAAACTACAAGTTACAAATTACAAATCACAAATTACAAAGTACAAAGTACAAATTACAAATTACAACTTACAAGTTACAAATTACCCACTTTAACCCCTCATCACTACACCCCTGACCGCACTCCAATACAAATGCAAGCAACTTGAAAAAGTGAACCAGCAGTAAAAAACCAAAAACGCTATTTGTTCTTATTTGCGGTTCTTTGTTCTTTGCGAGACATTGGAGCGACGCAGGCGTGACACAGCCAAAGAGGAAGACTGATCGTCGTCGGCTGCGCCACCAATACATTTGCAAGTCAAAAAGATTTTCTGAATATTCAGTTGTTGGATCACTCGAGCACCTGTCGTGACTTAAGATACGCTTGTATGTGTGCCCGTGTTTGTTCGAGCGCTTTGTGTACTTTGTATTTGTATTTGTTCAATAAACATAAATGTGCGCTTGTACTTTTTGGTGGCTCACGATTTTGTGGCGCCTCCAATGTCGTCGTTGTGGCTCTGCTGAATTTTGTGTTCAACAACAATGGCTCACTCTTCTTTTGTGGTTGTTACGTCCCCCCTAGCGCCAACAGAATCTCAACGTTGATGTCGCGTCGATCGAAATGTATTGCGCATGCGCTGCTGCAAGACGTTTTGACGACATGATTGGCGTCAAAGGGATAAGTACTGTGGGTTCGTTTCGAGATTATAATTTTACATAGAGAAGTTTATACCGGAATACATAGCCTCGACGAAGGTGGTTTTCAAAAGATATAAAAGTTCTTGAAGAAGCTGCAGATAAATTTAAAATTTTTGAATCCTCTAGAAAACGATCTGTGGCGGAATAGGATTTTATAACTATTTCCTATTTTTGCTTCACCCGAAACACTGTCCATGGACGCTTCACTTCAACTGTCGGCTGCATTCAACACATTTGACTTTGTGATGGCGTAGAAAGAATGCAGAAGGAGGTGGAGCTGTAATGAAGTTTGAACGATGCTCATTGTGTTAATGTATTGAAGCATTTTGTTATTGAGAACATTCACTACAAATTAATACTTTGAAGTATACATATGTACATATACATAAGCAATTATATACCTTCTATTCTTTTCGATTGTCTCAGGTAGAGAATAAACAACTAAAATCGTCTACAACAACTAAGGAAGTCTAAGCCCTGATGCTAACGAACATTATTGGTATACCCAATTGTCGCACAATAAAACAAATAGACAAATCACAAATTACAAACTACAAATTACAAATTACAAATTACAAACTACAAATTAAAAATTAAAAATTTAAAATTAAAAATTAGAAATTAAAAATTAAAAATTGAAAATTACAAATTAAAAAGTACAAATTACAAATTACAAATTACAAATTACAAATAACAAATTACAAATTACAAATTACAAATTACAAATTACAAATTACAAATTACAAATTACAAATTACAAATTACAAATTACAAATTACAAATCACAAATTACAAATTGCTAATTACAAATTACAAATTTCAAACTACAAGTTACAAATTACAAATCACAAATCACAAATTACAAACTACAAATTACAAATTACAAATTACAAACTACAAATTAAAAATTAAAAATTTAAAATTAAAAATTAGAAATATATATAAACAACTAAAATCGTCTACAACAACTAAGGAAGTCTAAGCCCTGATGCTAACGAACATTATTGGTATACCCAATTGTCGCACAATAAAACAAATAGACAAATCACAAATTACAAACTACAAATTACAAATTACAAATTACAAACTACAAATTAAAAATTAAAAATTTAAAATTTAAAATTAAAAATTAGAAATTAAAAATTAAAAATTGAAAATTACAAATTAAAAAGTACAAATTACAAATTACAAATTACAAATTACAAATAACAAATTACAAATTACAAATTACAAATTACAAATTACAAATTACAAATTACAAATTACAAATTACAAATTACAAATTACAAATCACAAATTACAAATCACAAATTACAAATTGCAAATTACAAATTACAAATTTCAAACTACAAGTTACAAATTACAAATCACAAATCACAAATTACAAACTACAAATTACAAATTACAAATTACAAACTACAAATTAAAAATTAAAAATTTAAAATTAAAAATTAGAAATTAAAAATTAAAAATTGAAAATTACAAATTAAAAAGTACAAATTACAAATTACAAATTACAAATTAAAAATTAAAAATTAAAAATTAAAAATTACAAATTACAAATTACAAATTACAGATTACAAATTACAAATTACAAATTACACATTACAAATTACAAATTACAAATTACAAATTACAAATTACAAATTACAAATTACAAATTACAAATTGCAAATTACAAATTACAAATTACAAATTACAAATTACAAATTATAAATTATAAATTACAAATTACAAATTACAAATTACAAATTACAATTTACAAATTACACATTAAAAATTATAAATTATAGATTAAAAACTACAAATAAAAAATTACAAAGGTCAAAGGGGGCTCTTCCAATTTTCCCATTTGGCCCAACCCTATCGAAACCAGCCTCGTAACACTTAGACGCTTAGACGTCAGCTACTGACTCACAACCAGGTATACAAAGATCAAATTCTTCATTTCTACCTCATTTTTATATTTAATGACCGCTGTAGGAGAATGTTGTCACATCATTACTTTTATATTGATCCATTGGCCGTACGAATGTCTGTCTGTTTAGAGTTGTCTCAGCGAACGACTGTGCATTGATGATGCGCTATAAATTATGTATACATTACAAACATAAGTAATATGCGAATGTACATATGTATATATGTACATATGTAGAGATATATGTATATAAGGGGCAGTCATACCTAACATAAACCCAATACATATGTAGACCTTAAGTCTGACCGTTTGGTCTGGAGCATTTCCAACATGCGCCAATGTGGCTCTGTGGTTACAGCCAAGCAGGCACTAATCGTTCTGAACTTTTTTGTACGAAGAGAAGCTGTTGAGTGTGTCTATACGAAGAAGCAGCGAACTTTCACATATTTGAAATGTTTGGTTTGAAGACGGAAACGCTTATTGGCATGTTTAATCGTGTCGCTCATTTGATGTTTATTGTTTATGTGCTGTTTATTACGATTGACGTGATGTTACTTTGATTTTTATTTTATTTCAAATTATTCTTTATTTATTTATACAACAACTTTCCAATCTGCGTTAAAGGAAATCTTAGCGATAGTTAAAAGACATTTTCAAGTATCCAAAGTCAGAACCACCTATCCACATTGGAACATATTGAGAAGCAGCTAACGTGAATCTACCTGAGAAACTGTTTGAAGGGGAAATAGCATTTCTTTGGTCTCTAGAATTAGCACTGTCGTTAGTTTCGAGCTAGTCTTATTTTCTGCAGGGTATGTACGCCTGTATGGTATTATTGTATATTTATTTTTCCGCAGCTGTTTTATGGGACATACGCTTTGGCGATCAGTTTACTACAACAAATGTTTCTGTTGAACAAGTCTTGTTTGTTCGAAACACTTCAAGTATCTACATATGTAAGCCGAAGTATAGATTGTAATGCGGATTCTAGGCATATTTCTGGTTTATTAGGTTGGACAAAATTCATATCTTTCAAGAGTCGAAAATTAAAATTAAAAAAAATTCACTCTACTTTTTTTTTATTCAAACTAGAAGTCCGGCCACGCTTCCAGAACTAATAATAGACTGATTTTGATTTAAATAATTTTAAGAATGTAGTCCTGAAACAAAGGTTCGATACAATCAAAAATAACTAAATTACATCCCCATTTAAAAAAAAAAGTATGTAAAGTGCAAAACCTCCAAACAAAATTCGACCCACCCTAATGTTGATATGATTTTTATTAGTGAAATAAAATCGCACATTCTGTCATCTGAATTGTTGATTATGTTTTATTGTGGAAATGAAGGAGTAGTTTATATTTATATAATTTTTATTCACTCCATACTCGCATTTCCACACACCAGACTTTGTGGCACACACAAATTCATTTAAAACAGTTTTTTCTCTGTTCACTTTACATAGCGGCGACTGTGTGGAAGAAATGCTCTGATGATGTCTCAGTGTTTTTGGATAATGTTATCAGTAGATAGTAATAGTGATAGTGATAGTGATAGTGATAGTGATAGTGATAGTGATAGTGTTAGTGATAGTGATAGTGATAGTGATAGTGATAGTGATAGTGATAGTGATAGTGATAGTGATAGTGATAGTGATAGTGATAGTGATAGTGATAGTGATAGTGATAGTGATAGTGATAGTGATAGTGATAGTGATAGTGATAGTGATAGTGATAGTGATAGTGATAGTGATAGTGATACTGATAGTGATACTGATACTGATAGTGATAGTGATAGTGATAGTGATAGTGATAGTGATAGTGATAGTGATAGTGATAGTGATAGTGATAGTGATAGTGATAGTGATAGTGATAGTGATAGTGATAGTGATAGTGATAGTGATACTGATAGTGATACTGATACTGATAGTGATAGTGATAGTGATAGTGATAGTGATAGTGATAGTGATAGTGATAGTGATAGTGATACTGATAGTGATAGTGATAGTGATAGTGATAGTGATAGTGATAGTGATAGTGATAGTGATAGTGATAGTGATAGTGATAGTGATAGTGATAGTGATAGTGATAGTGATAGTGATAGTGATAGTGATAGTGATAGTGATAGTGATAGTGATAGTGATAGTGATAGTGATAGTGATAGTGATAGTGATAGTGATAGTGATAGTGATAGTGATAGTGATAGTGATAGTGATAGTGATAGTGATAGTGATAGTGATAGTGATACTGATAGTGATACTGATACTGATAGTGATAGTGATAGTGATAGTGATAGTGATAGTGATAGTGATAGTGATAGTGATAGTGATAGTGATAGTGATAGTGATAGTGATAGTGATAGTGATAGTGATAGTGATAGTGATAGTGATAGTGATACTGATAGTGATACTGATACTGATAGTGATAGTGATAGTGATAGTGATAGTGATAGTGATAGTGATAGTGATAGTGATAGTGATAGTGATAGTGATAGTGATACTGATAGTGATAGTGATAGTGATAGTGATAGTGATAGTGATAGTGATAGTGATAGTGATAGTGATAGTGATAGTGATAGTGATAGTGATAGTGATAGTGATAGTGATAGTGATAGTGATAGTGATAGTGATAGTGATAGTGATAGTGATAGTGATAGTGATAGTGATAGTGATAGTGATAGTGATAGTGATAGTGATAGTGATAGTGATAGTGATAGTGATAGTGATAGTGATAGTGATAGTGATAGTGATAGTGATAGTGATAGTGATAGTGATAGTGATAGTGGTAGTTATAGTGATAGTGAAAGTCAAAATCGTTTTGAACCGATGCCACCTTTTGAAACGTATTCTGTTTCGTTCTTTCTCAGATAAATATAATGGTTATGGTTTCGGTTTAGAAAAATGAGGCGGTTTTAAACAGTTACGACTTTGCTTTCGGTTTGAGTCTTTGTAATTGCACAAAATTCAATTTTTATACTCATAGAAAAACTTTTGTATTTATATATCGAGCGCTGTGCCTTATTGTCCCCGCATACAAATTTTCATTGCATCTGCGTAAGCTGTGATATTTTGCTATCCAATAATTTCACCTTTTCACATCAGCTGCCAACACTGTTGGCTGGTTGACTTAACGGCTACACAAATGTCACACGCTCTTGACGGCTGCCCATTTAACCCAGACAATCTAAGCCAACATCGAAGGCGGGATCTCAATTGCACGCAGTAGGGCGCACTGGTGTGCCATTGTTTCTTCTTGTGTGTCTTCTTCAAATACCATTTGCTAAACTCCTGCTGTGCGGCTCAAGTACCGATCCATTGCTTTGGACAGCAAACGAAATCAAATTTGAAAACTATTTGATAACAATTTAAGAAATATTAAGTGGTTTTTCTTCACTTCCTAATGCTGGGGGTATGTATGGTAATATACACATACATATATATGAATCTACGATTAGTGATCAGAATTAGAGTATAGTCTCTCTTCTCGAAAGAATCGAGCAATTATTCAGAATCCATAGGTTTTTGTAAACAAGTTGGAATCATTAAGGAAAGAAATGAGGCTGCTTCTTGGGTTAAGTTGAACATTTTAGCCGTTTTCGTTTGTAAAATTTCCCGATTATAGATAAAACCTGCTTATTTTCGGAACTACTTCGAGCTAGTGCGGCCTTCCGGAATATGCTTTATTTATTTTGGGCTTATTTCAAAATTTAATGCTCAATATTTCGCTATTATATTTAAAGCTATCCCATGATTTCGTATAGTTCTTTGATAATTTGCCGATGGTTTGGAAAATATTTTCAGGATTAATTTGCAATCGGCTTATGATTGTGACAATTTCGAAATTACGCATATTCATTATGTTTTTGGAAACCATTTCAAATATTAACGAGATTAGTTTCGAAACATTTTCAAGCGCTGAATATATATTAATTCGCTATGTTTCGAAGCCTGTTTTGGAATTATCATAGTATCAATACCAAAATTACTTATATTTTAAACTATTTTGGAAATTTTTTTTTAATTTCTCTAGAATGTCTTTGGGACTATTTGAAAATCCGCCCATAGCAATTTACTTTTCAATACTCCTTTTAGATATATTTGGCTAAATAAAATTCCCCGAGTTTGGGATTTTTTGATAGTTTTTTGCTTATTTCTGAATATGTATATCTTTTTTTTTTGTGTATTGTTCAAAAATTGTATAGGTAATATTTTTGGGATTATTGTGATATTTGAGTAAAACTTTTTTTTTTAACTATTTCGGGGTAATCATACATTTTTAATACTATTTTGGAATTTTTTCATAATTTTTGTGTCATTCAATGTATGTCTTCCAAAATATTTCGGAGTTTTTTCGCGATGGATTGTACTGATAATTTTTCGATTATTGTCTAATAATTTCGGGACAGGTTTTTTTGCTTTTTCGGAACCTTGTTCGAATACCTAAGAGATTATTCTCGTTTAGTTTTCGAAAGGTTTTTAGAACTATTTTGCTATATTTTCGGAAGCTTTCCAATAATATTTCATGACTATCATTATCATTAAGGGATTATTTTGCAAAACCTTCGACCTACCCACTCCTGACTAATATCATGATAGAATAATAAATATATTTGCCAAAACACTTACTTACTTTTCTGATTTGATTTAGATTAATTGCCAAGTTTTTACACTCCTTAGGAAATAAATAAATTTTAAATCTAACAAATGCTAAGTGCCTCTGACATTTTTTTTCACGTCACTTCCCTTCTTCTTCTTTATGTTATAAATCACTATTTAGGTGATAATAAATGAATGTTTTGCTATTTTTTATTTGGAAAAATTTGCGGCATAAAATAAATTTCACGCACACCAAAACAGCTTGATAAGTGCCGAAGATAAGAAAAGGACATGGATATGGATAATGAAAATTGCTGTACCAAAATGGCTGTACGCACTTAAATGACGTGCGTCCACAAAATGACGCAGTGAGCCAATAAAATGTAATAAATTGCACGAGTGAGTGATACCTGCACTAGGTATCTTCGTAATTTTTCTTGGAAAAAAAAAACAAAAAAATAAAAGGAATACGCTAAGTATGTATGTGTGTATTTTATATGTGTTTGTTGTATTTTTTGCATGTGTGTGGTTTTTTTTGTTTTTGTTGTATGGCGGCATGCCCTTTGTGGTCAGTGGGGTCTTTCCGGTGTCGTCCATCAATTTAACAATTTAATTGCCATTCGATGGTATTTTTGGTGTGTCCATTTGTATATATGTATGTGTGTGTTTGTATGTGTAGATATATATGTTTGTTCCGAAATGGCGTTATGCCAGCAGTAAAGCAAAAAACTTGTGATAATGAAAATATATAAAAAGCAAAGAAACGATAAAAACAACAAAAATTGCAGAAGGTGAAAGTCATTAGGCGCAAACGATAAAGGGATTTCAAGGAATTCGACAATCGAGTTGGGAGGTCCACAACCAGCACAATTTTACTGGATTTGCTGACAAATTTATATACATATTTAAGAAATTTATAACCCATGTTCTAAGAGTGCTGAAATGGATGGAAAGATTCTTGGAAAAATTGTCTGCAGGTGCTTAGCTACATATGTTCTCTTTCGGCACGACTTGAGCCGTAGGTTTCGATCGTTCCTAAAATCTCAGAGCTTAATAACTAAAAACCCAAACCTGCAATTTCTGCCATACAATGAAAACTTACAAACAACGACACCCTATGAACTCTCGAGCTAACAAAAAGGCGGCATCAAAACGAATGAGCACCAGACTCCAAAAAATAAAAAAATAAATTAAAAAGATACAAATACGGAGAAAGAAGCGGCACTCATAAGCCGACAAGCCGACACACACAAACAGTGAAACTCTTTTATATTCTCCATTGGCTATCAACAATCATTGGAGTTGGAAGCGAAAGCGCAGTCATACAACAAAACAAACAAAAAAAGTGTAGCCTCAGAATGCCACTCCAACGTTTAGGTAATGCCCACAAAGCCCAAATAAAAGAAGAACAAAAAACAAGTTGAATGAAACAAAACAAAAGTAAATCACGGTGGCAAAAAGACCGCTGCCGTTGATTACCATACAAAAGGATCTCTTTGTTATGTGGCATTTGGAGCTCCTCCTGTTTTGTGTGGAGCTCAACACGTAAGTAATCACTTTGTAGCGCCAATGGCGTGGCGAGAATTGTGAATATGCTGAATATGAGAATAGAGGGGGCGATGTGTGAACGGCAAGAATGTAGACTGAAGTAGTGATGGCGGTATTTGATAATGAAACAAGTTGAGAGTGAAGTGCTTGGAATGGAATGAGAGAAATGAAACGATTAATTTACAGTAAATATTTAAAAAAAAAAAAAAGGAAAGGAAAGCGCGTGGAATAAGAAAAAATTAATGGAAATTCAATGAAATTAAACGAATTTAGCTGAATCGAATTGGACTAAAGCGCCCAGCTTCAGGCAATGAAATACTGTTTTTAGATAGAAATTTAATGAAATGGAATGAACTGAAACGGAAACAAAACTTAATTCGATTGGGCTAAATGAAATGATATGGATAGTAAGTGGAATTAATAAAAATCTGAAATAAGAGGAATGAAGTCAAGTGCACGAAATGGAATGAAACGAAATGAGATGAAGTAAAATTGTATGCAATAAAATGAAATGACAAGACGCTGTGGTCAAGTGCGAACTACGGTTAAATCAAGATCAAGATTAGCTGGCAAACTTACTTCACCGAACTGAATGAAATGAAAGAAGATTAGAGCGATATGAGGCGATACGAAGGGAGCAAGTTAAAGATAGATAAAAGGAATGAAACACACTTTATCAGAGAGCAAAACATATTCAGTTTTCCAAATGGAAAAAAATTTATTAGATAACAGGGATTTGAGAAAGAAGATGGAATGAAACAGAATGAAATAAAATTGTATGTAAGGAAACAAGCTGGAATGAAACGAAGCGAATTAAAATTTTATACAACGAAACAAGATGGGAATGAAACAGAATGAAATAAAATTGTGTACAACGACACAAGATGGAATGAAACGGAACGAATTAAAAGTTTTTACAACAAAACAAGATGGAATGAAACGAAATGAAATATGTATAATTTTATGCAACGAAACAAGACAATGTGAAACCACTACCGACGGGCAACCTCGTTGTGCGGAAACTTTTTCTTAGCCATTTTGATGTTATCTGTTCCTCTATATGAATCAAGGAAATTTCGGTGTGGTATTCTATAACATACTGTCGATATTCCAGTTTAGCCTCAATTAAGGTTTTGGATTGTCACTGAGTACTTCGATTTTTTGAACCATTTCAGAAATTTTACTGGATCATTTAGAAATTAATTTTCGAAACACCAAGGAATTGCCCGGTCTTCCTTTGGTTTTTTTTTCAATCTCAATTGATGCCTTTCCTCTGCTGTCGAATTTTGGTGTTCATGGGATATAAAATTTAGTTTAAATTTTGAATTATTTTTCCCCTGGTTTCATATCACCAATCAGGACAGTTATGATGAAATTTTTACAGAGCATTACAATTGTTCCCAAAAAAAGTTGAGCGAAAGATCGCCCTATATCAAAATATTTTTCAAGACCGAGTCACAATACCGAGCTCGATCATTTTTTAAACTTATGCATACTGAGAAAGGGTATTCTTTAAAAATATTTTATAGCACAGTGATCTTCCACTCAACCATCGATATGAAAATATTAATAATATCGAAATTGATAGCAATACAATTGTAGCTTTACTCATGTATACATGCGTTTCAAGATTTTTTTACTCGTCAGAGTTCAATGTTCTAAGCCACCAATAATTTTTATTTTTATTTTTGTTTTTATTTTTTTCTCAAAATATTACATTGTCTCCAGCCACATTTCATTTGTGTTAGACAATTGAGCGCCACATGTGGTAATTTATGTGGAATTTGTTGAAATTTCTCTTGAAACATTTTTTGGAAAGCCAAATATTTGTTTATTGTTGTTTTTAATTTACTCTTTCAAATCCGCTTCCATTTGTTATGAAAAGTTAATAATTTTTCCAAAGATAACAGCTCATATTACAAGCGATTACATAAATCATAGAGCATTTAGAGATCTTCATCATTGATAAGCAGAGAAAAAACGAATAGAGATAATGTCAGTTAGTAATTTTGGTATTTTATTTTAATTTGTGTTTATGTGCTAAGAAGAGCAGTTATTAATTGTTCAAACTAATTTGTATGCTATAAAACAATACATAAATTCAATGAAGTACAAACGTTAGAATTTGAAATTTGTATGGCCTTTTAGTGTGAATATAATGAACGCTCAAGGGGTAAGGGTTTGGTTTTCATGAGAATTCTTTACAGCTTCGACTCCAAGAGCGAGAGTGTGAATAGCTGGAAATGTTGGTTGATATGAATAGTTACCAAAAATTCTACCAGCATGCTGAAGAGTTTGTAAAATGGATCGATTTTTTGAGAGAATAATACTTCCGAACTAAAAACCGACGTCGAGAGCGTACTCAATTTACGGAGTGAAAAATTATTATTCCCTAGTAATCACGAGGAGATGATGTATCTACTTCTTTAGCACCTACCATCCACTATCCGACTCTCCGAAAAAAATCATCCAGATCGAAGCTAAAATGTGTTCCATTGAATTCATAAAAAAATCCCTCAAGTCCGCAAATAATTCTGTTTAATATCGCTTATAAAGTTCCATTTAGATACAATTTTTTTAAATACTTGATATTGGAGAATTTAACGCAAACTTAAGTTTTCTTAACACGGTCTAATGTTTTTGCAAATTAGGTTGGGACCATCGTGTTAAAATTTATACTTGAATTTTTTTTGTGGGTCTAAAATCATAAAAAAAAATTTTAAAAAATTTTACAAAAATCACATTTTTTGAAAAATTTAAAAAAAATTAAAATAATGCAGAAAATATGTAGCTTTTCATGCTTCTTTTCGGACTTGTTTAATTTGTTTTTAACAAAATTTAATTTTTCCTAAAAAATTTATCTATATCAAGTGGCAACGTGTTATTTTCCATAAATTTTAAATTCAATTTTATATTAAAAAAAATTTGTCTATAAAACAATTTTTTTATCATTTCGCAATTTTGAGAAAACACATTTTCTCGTCGACCCACCCTAATAAGCACATCATTGCTGATATTAGCTATAGTTAGCACTAGCGCCACTTGGAAAAATAGCCCTTTTCAAGTAGTTGTTTGTGTAATTACTTGCATGTCAGCACATTGCATTCTCTTCCTTCGTGTTCCTTTGCTTTTTCACTTTGGCTTTTCTTGATGTTCATTCCTTTATTTTAATGTTTTCTGTTTTCTCAACGTAATTTTTTTTTGTTTACAATTAATTGCATTTTTTTATTGCCTACAAACAGTTTGAATTCCAATTAACACAGCAGGCAGCTACAATTTAAATTGTGATTAGAAAGCGCATTCAAGTCAATGGTAATTGCAGCAGAAAAATTTCTGAAAGAGTGTTCCATGTCGCATTATCTAGTTCCCAGGGTGATCGATGTGATGCAGACTCACTGAAGAAGTCTACCAAAATATTGTATATGCTCTTATTATTATTTCTGTTATTATTATTATTATTATTATTATTATTATTATTATTATTATTATTATTATTATTATTATTATTATTATTATTATTATTATTATTATTATTATTGTTATTATTATTATTATTATTATTATTATTATTATTATTATTATTATTACTATTATTATTATTATTATTATTATTATCATTGTTATAATTATTATTATTATCATTATTATAATTATTATTATTATTATTATTATTATTATTATTATTATTTTTATTATTATTATTATTGTTGCTGTTATTATTATTATTATTATTATTACTATTATTCTTATTATTATTATTATTATTATTATTATTATCATTATTATTATTACTATTATTATTATTTTTGCTATTATTGTTAATATTATTTCTGTTATTATTATTATTATTATTATTTTTATTATTATTATTATTATTTTTATTGTTATAATTATTATAATTATTATAACGGTTACTGCAGCGTTGTTATGAAAACAACAAGAGATAATTTTTAGTTATTAATAAGCTACAAAAGGTTTGCTTGGAAATTGAAGCGTGGTCCCCACTCGATTCTTCCCCCTGCAAGTCTTGCAAGGGTGTTCCCTGATTAGCAAGTTCATAATATCATCCGCTCAATAGGAACTATTGCCATCTGTGAAAAAGAAATTAGCACTGGCGCCATTCAAGACTGAGCATTAACAAAGCAGCCTGCCTTCCTTCCACCCATATGAGAATCTGTCAATACATTGGTCAAAAATAACAAAACAAATATTCCAATACACTTGTTGTCCATCCATTTGTTATGTATAAATAGGTAGGAGGATATTTTTCACAAATTTCAAATTTATCATTCATACACCAATACATAAGCATTTCTTATTGCTGTATTGAGTATGCTGGTGGTCCTGGCACTTGAAAAGGAATTCGTAAAATTCTTTACGTATCATATTTCTAGAGAATTTGATTTTCTTACTTCTTGTTAGTTGTTTTTGTTATTATTGCATTTGCAAACTAATGTAGCGGAAAATCAGTGGTGCGCCAAAACGACTAAAGTCATTTAGTAAGCGCCGCCAATGCGACTATGCTACGGTCTAACCAAATCCTTAAACCGGATGAACGTTAGATATACTACAAGGATGTGTGCGTATGTATGTGTGTGTGTGTGGTTTGGGTGAGCGCCGCCAACTGTTGTCAGTCAGTAGCGTTTGGTGTCGAATTCTTTTTAATTTTCAACAAATTTGTAGTGTTGGTGTTGTTGTCATTTATTATGTTTCGTTTTTGAGCATAAATGCTTGAATTACTACTGTATGGCTAAGGGTCAACTGTTGAACAAGTGTCCATGCATAAATGTGTATGTGTGTGTGTGCGATTTTCCTATTGGCATATCTATGTGTCTGCTCCTTATTTTATGGAGAAAAAAAAAACAAGTAAAATAGTAATTAGCAGTGGCGACGACAACTAAATACAAGAGCCTTAACGTACAGCACTCAATGGTATTGTGGCATGCAACACGTGGCAAGTGATATGGGCGATTGTTCATGTTATTCGAGTTAATTCGAAGGATAATGAATGAAGTTTGAGTACGAAGAAATTTTATTTTAGCATAGCAATAACATACTAAATAGCCGTTACATACATATTTCATTTTTTTTAAACAGATTTTAGTTTTTGTGACTGAAAAATTTTTCCGCATTCCACATAATTCTAGACTGATTACAAAATATATAGGACCAATCGGTTTTTAGTGTAGATCAGATTATTATTATTGTTATTATTATTATTATTATTATTATTATTATTATTATTATTATTATTATTATTATTATTATTATTATTATTATTGGTATTCTTATTATTATTATTATTATTATTATTATTATTATTATTATTATTATTATTATTATTATTATTATTATTATTATTATTATTATTATTATTATTATTATTATTATTATTAATATTATTATTATTATAATTATTGGTATTCTTATTATTATTATTATTATTATTATTATTATTATTATTATTATTATTATTATTATTATTATTATTATTATTATTATTATTATTATAATTATTATTATTATTATTACTATTATTATTATTATTATTATTATTATTATTATTGTTATTATTATTATTATTATTATTATTATTATTATTATTATTATTATTATTATTATTATTATTATTATTATTATTATTATTATTATTATTATTATTGTTATTATTATTATTATTATTATCATTATTATTATTATTATTATTATTATTATTATTATTATTATTATTATTATTATTATTATTATAATTATTATTATTATTATTATTATTTGTATTATTATTATTATTATTATTATAATTATTATTATTATTATTATTATTTGTATTATTATTATTATTATTATAATTATTATTATTATTATAATTATTATTATTATTATTATTATTATTATTATTATTATTATTATTATTATTATTATTATTATTATTATTATTATTATTATTATTATTATTATTAGTATTTCGCATTTTCTAAGCATTGAGTTATTTTATGTTTGATTACTCTTTAAGTCATGTTGTACGATATTTCAACTCAAGGTGTTTGACGCAGCTGACATTCAGATTGACAAAAGAAAGTAAACATTATGGGGCGTGATGTAGTTATAAAAGATGAAAAGAGCACAAGTGAAAGGACTACAAAGAAAATGGAAACAGCCGCTGTTCAAAGCAGCCTACGGTGATCCATTATTATATATGGACATATGACAATGCCCCCTCAAGTATGAAAAGACATAATAACCTCGATCATGATCATATGGCAAGCAGTTTAATGGCAAAGACAAAGAGGAATAAAGACTAAATTGTTTAATGATTGAAAGTCAGTTGAAGAAATCAAAATGTGGTTCTTGGCGCATTGTTAACATTTTCTGTGTTATTTCATTGTAATATTTGTAATGTGAGGTGGTAAATAGTGTTAAAATGAGAATGGTATTTGAAAGAGTATAAATGGATATTATATATACAATAGGTAAAGACAAGGTGTTTTATTTTCAAATTGTCAAATTAATTCCGAAATGTGATATCAGCACAATGAAAGTGAAATCTGATATTTCAGTGCTTCTTCTACTACTTAAATGTGTACATATAACTTGAATACAAAAAATAAAGTAAAAAAAATAAAACAAAATAAAATAAAATAAAATAAAATAAAATAAAATAAAATATCTAAAATCAAATAAAATAAAATAAAATAAAATAAAATAAAATAAAATAAAATAAAATAAAATAAAATAAAATATCTAAAATCAAATAAAATAAAATAAAATAAAATAAAATAAAATCTATCATGATACCAAATCTTAACGTCAGATGGCGTGTTGGTTCATGAATTGGTAAAAGTTGATTGAACAGGGCGTTTAGAAGGCAAAAAACCCAGCGTATTGTTAGCTTAATAATTAGCAATGCGTGCCAAAATTTCTCTGATGAGTGAAGTTAGCAACTTCCGAAATGGATCTATAAGAAAAGCTATGGCGGTTGTCTCTAAATTTTTCCTGTTCAATTCAACAAAAAACTTTTAATAATTAATAAAAATTATTAAGAAACCCAAAAACAATAATAATTTTTCGCTGCAGAAAAAAATTATTAATAGGTCTATAGCTCGTACCGAACCAGGATACTTAAAATAAAATAAAATAAAATAAAAATGAAGTGAAATAACTTGGATGGAACACTTATTTTTTTTATAGACGGAATTTTTTAGAATAATTTTCTCGGTTGCGAAATCATTGCTCCGGTATTAACAACCATTTCCCGTACTTCCAATATCAACCAGCAAATGCAAAAATAAATATATTTTATCGTTTCGAATGTTTCTATTTGCTTTTAACTTGAAAGAATGCGAGGTTGCTGTACGATTG
>OX608080.1:6647637-6677601 GCA_951509765.1 Sphenella marginata | reverse complement strand
GAAATGTAAGTTCGGGTTAGCCCATGATTCCAATAATCGATCAAATTCTCTTAAATCTGTGTCAGAAAATTCACAAATTTGTTGCAATTTACTAAAAATCTATTTTATTTTGACAGTAAATATCGAAAAACTTTGTTGAAATCTATAAAGCTTAGAAATTTGAATTGATAAAACTCGTCGAATATCAACTTGAAAATAGTCGAAAAATAACAAAATTTATATTTAAACAAAAACATTATTTTTTATTTAAATTATTAATAACAAATTTGAATTATTAAAAAAAAAATAAGAACAATAAAAATTTTTATAAAATCATTTTCCATAATAATTTTTATAAAAATTATTTTCCAAAAAAATTATTATTTTTGGCGTTGAAGATTTATTTATACTCACGAATCAAAAAAAAAACTCACAAAATAACAATTTAAAAATTTCACAATCGCTCCGATCCCTGCTTACAAAAGCCCTTCACTTAATTTCACTGCCATGCATTTGCACCAATTTAACATTTCACTTTGATTCATTCAATTTTCACTTTCCGTTATCCAACTCTCAAGTGGTTGGTGGTGGCATGGCGTGTTGCATATTTATGAAAGCATAAAATTTGATGTTTCCTCTGTCAAATGATTACCGTTTGACACTAACGATCAATATTTTCGTTCTATTCTTTCAATTGTCGAATTGAGTGAATTGATTACAGAGAATATTTACTATTGACTGCCTATTTAAAATTGGTTGTGTGTTTGTTGGTGCCACACATAATTGATTGTTTGTTATCAATAGCACTTTTTGTTGCTTTGAAATTCGAATTTCGTTTTTTTTTTTCTTTATATGATCCATGCTTGTTGTTATTGTTGTTGCACTTGCCACTGATGAGTTTTGTTTGATGGTTTTTACGATTATGATGACGATTACCATAAGAACTTCAAATGATTAGGGTATTGTTAAATGTTATTGCGCTGCTACTGATGTGCGACAACAATTTACTGTACTGCAGTCGATACAAAACAATAACAAAAAACATAAAACAAAAACAGAAACAGAAAACGAGCGCAGTAACAGAAGCGAGTGCAATATACATAAGTACTTCACAATTATACATTTTATGTGTAGGTACATATGTATATTCAACTTAAAATAATTGATATGGTTATGCTCTAGATAAGAGTTTGTTTAAAAAGAGTAAATTCATGGATGTGCACTGAGAAAAATTATTTATTTTTTAAGTATTTCTGAAACTACTGTAATTAAAAAATTAAACTTTGACGCGTTCAAAAAGGTACTCAGATACGTACACAAAAATTAGGAAAAAATTCAAATTAAAAAAAAATATTTTGAAAAAAAAAAAATATTTAGAAAAAAAAATTTTTAAGTATTTAAAAAAATGATTATTTATAACTTAAGAAGAAAAATTCAAACCCGAAAAATTTTTTTATTTTTTTTATTTTTTTTTTAAATATACATTTTTAAATATAGGGCAAATTTTTTTTATTTAATAGGGGGAAAAATGAAAATTAAAAAAGAAATTATTTTGAAAAATTTTAAAAATTATTTTAAAAATATTTTTTTTTATAACTTAACAAAATTTCAAACCCTGAAAAAATAAATTTTTACTTTTTTTAAATTTTTTTATTAAATATGAATTTTCAAATATAGGGCAAATTATTATTTTTTAATTCTTTCTCTAGTTCATTTGATCACTGAAAAACTCTTTTAGCGCTAGTGAAATGTAAAACATAAATATATTAAGTTTTTTTATTACAGTTTTTCTTATTTTTAAAATATTTATGTATGTATGCCTCCTCTTCCTTTGAAAAAAAAAACTTATTCAAAAGTTTGGCATAACCCATATTTTTTTCAACTGTTTTATTCCATTCAAAGGTTCTAAATACACACATTCTGGCACATTTATAATAAAACAAGCAAATTCGAAAAAACGGATTTTTATCGGCCACCCTAATAAGCCTGCCCTAGTACACAATAAAACTCAAATGGCAATGACTCTGAACGCAAACAAATCTTTTAAATCCATCAATGCTTAAACAAACATATCAAACAATAAACATCAAATTGAAATTGGATTAACTACCTGTACAAAAATTTCAAATATGTATACATAAATAATAAAAGAAAAAACACAAAACCCATGCTAAAGTAAATGAAATAAAATAGGGGGGTGAGGTATAGTAGCAATTTGCGGCGGTCATAAAATACCTTTAAGAGGATGTTCCGAGCGAGCGGCAGCGATTCTAAACGAGCGACTATAATCGATTATTGGGACGAACGATCGATACAGAGAAATAACACGTGCAACAAACAACAATAACAACAGTAACAGTAGCGCATTGGAGCATGAACGCATTTGTAAGTACGTATGGCTGCATAGGCTGATATGATATGCTACTCAGTGGCGCTGGTACTGGGGCTGAAACAGACAGCCTGGCAAAAATCCAATAAAATCGAATTACCACAATTACTGTACAGTTAATGGCGCGTTAAGTTGTAGTGTGAAAAATAAAACAAAAACTAAATGAAAATCTGGTATAAAATCAATTTTCAAATTGACTAATCATATCAACAGTTGCAAGATTTGTAACGAAGTCATGGCTACAACAACAACACGATAGACGAATAAAACTTAAAAGTGAAATTCGAAATACGAGTAAGGAACAAGGAAAATTTAAATGTTCGAAACACGTGTAAATAGGTAACATTTAATTTAATTTTATTTTATTTTATTTTATTTTATCATATTTTATTTTATTTTATTTTACTTTATTTCATTTTATTGTATTTTATTTTATTTTATTTTATTCTATTTTAATTTATTTTATTTTATTTTATTTTATTTTATTTTATTTTATTTTATTTTTTTTATTTTTTTTTTTAATTTAATTTAATTTAATTTTATTTTATTTTATTTTATTTTATTTTATTTTATTTTATTTTATTTTATTTTATTTTATTTTATTTTATTTTATTTTATTTTATTTTATTTTATTTTATTTTATTTTATTTTATTTTATTTTATTTTATTTTATTTTATTTTATTTTATTTTATTTTATTTTATTTTATTTTATTTTATTTTATTTTATTTTATTTTATTTTATTTTATTTTATTTTATTTTATTTTATTTTATTTTATTTTATTTTATTTTGTTTTATTTTATTTTATTTTATTTTATTTTATTTTATTTTATTTTATTTTATTTTATTTTATTTTAATTTATTTGATTTTAATTTAAATTTTAATTTGGTACTAGCTGAGACTTCCTCTCACAGACCTGTCGCCTTCTGCAATGGCGCCGTACTGTCTTACAAGATTTTCTTTCAACAAAAAAAAAAATTTAACAAAACAAAACTTTACTAAGCAAGACAAATAAATAAAATTGATGTTTGGAAAGTCCAATATGTTATCACAATTAAGTATAAATACATAAATAATCGAGTTATGAGGAAATAAAAAACAACAAAAAATGTCTGCTTAGTACAATAATAGTTGCATAAATTCAACGAGAGCCCAAAACAAAAAAAAAAAAAAAAAACTCACGCAATGCAACATGACAGCATTAAACAAGCTGACAAGCAGCTTTAATAAAATTACAACAGCGCGGTTAAACGCCAACAACACACGTTCAAGCAACAATAGCAATGAAATACCTGCAGTGTAAAAAAGCTTTTAATAAAAATAAAAAATTTGAAAATAAAACGCAAGTCATGCATTGCATCAACGGCGCATACGCAGACACCAAGATTGCCTACTACTGGGCTCAGATGGCATTGCATCTGGTGTTGCTGCTACTGCAGTTGACTTTCAATGCTGCAACAGTGCCGCGTGTCTTGTTGTCACAGATGTGTTTTTGCTGCGCAGATGTGCATTGAATTCGCCTACATTTTTCAGCGTCTTGGCCTTTTAGTCTCCATTTTTTTTTTTTTTTTGTAGCATTGAGTAATGTAAGCGCTTTTTATTAGCTGATGTAAGCCCAGTTGCAACATAGGTCGTAGTCTCTACGCAATTAAAAACATTAACCCAATGTCCTTAAATAGAAGTACGACGATCTGTGTTGACGGGTGTGTGGAAAAGAATTGCAATTACTAGATGTATTTAGAATAGTTAACAGGAACGCCTTTAACTTTCCCTAGAACCACCTTTGTATAGGAAAAGAATGAGCTCATTTGTGTGATGGTCTCATTTGTGCTATGCCTCTACCGTCGTGTTTGGGTTTTAGAATGTTTACCTGAGGCCTCTTTCAAATTTCTTGGGAACACAAACACCATAAACAGGACGAATGTGCTCTTGTGGGATCTTTCCACGTGCGATACATCCAGGCTAGCTCAGTCTTGTAATGATAAAGTGCGGAAAAATCCACGTTTGACTCTAAGAAATCTTGTCTATTGTATTACGGAGGGTGATAGCTTTTTCCCAGTTTTTGGTCAAGTCCTTCCAATTTTACTTGACTTAAGTCCACCCAGAAAGGATTCCAAATTTAAAATAAAAGAGGCTGATTTTCTGAATGGAAGGCTTTCAATTCGTAGTTTTGCCTTATAAGCAATTCAGACTAAGCAAAAGCGATCTGAATTATAGAACCCATGCAACGTGCTTGCTACCCGCCGAACTTTCTGAACATTTTCGTATTAATGTGCGACCTTATCGCGTGACAATGATCTACGTATGTACATATGTATACTCAGTCAAGCAACGTCAACTATTTACAACAGTTTAACATATTTTCAATCAGGAAATATTTCATTCCACCCTTTGCTTAGTACGCGCATTCTTGTGCGCCCTTTCGTGTTTAGCTAGAAATACTGACTGCGCTGCTGTTTGTTGCCTTAACCAGCTAAGAGCTGGTGGCATTTCTAACTTCTCTCTTCCCCCCCCCCCCCCCCCTCCTACCGTTTGCCAGTTATTTTATCTTTTACAATCGCTGCCTCAATTAAAATTCAAAACCACACTCGTTGTTCTTCAGCCCAACTGTCATCTGTCGCCTGCCGGCTGTCACCATTTATAGGCTGACGCAGATGAACAAGTTTGACTAGACTGGTGGACTCATCATGTTGCATAAAATGAAAAAAAAAAAAAAAATCAAAGGCATAGCACATCATCAACTCAAATTCATTCATTTAAACATAACATACTTCATTCATTGCTTTATTCATTCATGCGCAAATGTTTACATCGAAGCCAAAGAGGCCTCAGCTATCGTGCACTGAAATCACTTGATGAGCTTAAACTGAACCTCTAAACATATTCTAAGCAATTTCGTGCAGTTTATGGTCAATACTTTCAAACAATCCAATTCAGTGTTAGCCACTGTGTTTTGATTTGAAGCCAATGCGCTTGCGCAAACCGGAAATAACTCATTATCCTAATTAAAACGTTCGATGCACCGCTCACTTGTACTACATATGTGCGTGTGGTTGCGTGAATGTTTGAGTGTATGTGGTGGCACTACTGCACTGCACGCGATCGCGCAATTGACGATCAAGTGAGTCGATCTCTGAACAAGTTAAGCGATCAATCCGTGCAGCAGAGTATGCAAACGAAACGAAATTAAACACAAACTTTTCAAATGTTTACATGAAACAATAAGTAAATTACTGTGGGTAAGTTTGGCCTTAGAAAGTTCCATTTCCTGCAAGTTTAAAGTAATAAAAGTCCTTCAAATATTCCAAAAGGGTTTTTAAGATAAGTCTGAAGGGATCAAAATCTAATTCCAAATTGAAAAAAAAAATGGGTCAGAAATAAAACCAAAATGTATCTTAGTTTAGGCTCTAACTTTATCCTAAAATTATATTAAATTGCATCAAACTAGTTCAAGAATACGCTTGAGTCCTTAGCAGACCCCTAAATTAACACGATTCAAACGAATAAAATGCAACTCTTGAAATTTCATTATCCTTAATGTCGAATTTAGAAATTAAAATCAAATATTTCGTTTTGTTTGTTTGCGTACTCTGTTGTGCCTCAGCTTATGCGACGAATGCATCGTTTGCTATGCGAAAAGTCGTACTGTCTCTTGAATTTGAAATTAGACAATGCCTCAGCTTCTAGAGTGAGTGAGCCATGTGCTTTGAGTTAATACTGCAGATCATCACATTGATCATTATGTTGTTATTGCCATTCATATTGTTAATATTGTTATTGTGAATTTTTTTTCATGAATTGTTCCTGCTTCGAGCCATTTATGGGACATTCATTCATTCAAACATTCTAACACAGATACATACATACATAATGGCAGATCTTTCTCCATTCACCAAGAATTGTTAAACTTCTGGAATGTGCATCATCAACGTTCAAAAGTGCAATTGCAGACTTTTTGTTAGCAAAATGTGGCAAAGTTGCACAGCTTGTTGCATCCACCAACAAAATAGGTAAGAGCAACCATATTAAAAAGCGGTGCAGTAGTATACAGTGAAGGGAAAATAATAAGATAAAATGAAATGAAATAAAATAAAATAAAATAAAATAAAATAAAATAAATAAAATAAAATAAAATAAAATAAAATAAAATAAAATAAAATAAAATAAAATAAAATAAAATAAAATAAAATAAAATAAAATAAAATAAAATAAAATAAAATAAAATAAAATAAAATAAAATAAAATAAAATAAAATAAAATAAAATAAAATAAAATAAAATAAAATAAAATAAAATAAAATAAAATAAAATAAAATAAAATAAATAAAATAAAATAAAATAATATCAAATAAAATAAAATAAAATAAAGTAAAATAAAATAAAATAAAATAAAATAAAATAAAATAATATAAAATAATATAAAATAAAATAATATCAAATAAAATAAAATTAAATAAAATAAAATAAAATAAAATTAAATAAAATAAAATAAAATAAAATAAAATAAAATAAAATAAAATAAAATAAAATTAAAATAAAACTAATACTTTTGTCCTCGACTGTATATACTGGCCCCTGCACATTTTAATGTATTTTAGTTGTTCTATTTTGTAAATATTCTTTGTTATGCTTGGCAGGTTTTTGCTTTTCATTGTCATGCTGCCACATAACAAACAACATGCCGCAAATGTGTTGCAACTACGCACAACATGCAACGCACAATACACTACGCATAACAGTTGCTGGATCAAGATCCTAGAGCTATTACATATAACTGCCAGAAGCCGACAGCAGGCGACACTCACTCATTGTTGCCGGACATTTTGCGGTGATTTTAGCGACTAAACGGCTGGATAAGTGAATGGCTGTGCTCTTGCTGGAATCAGTGTAGCCACCGTATAGAGATTGTGGTGGAGCAACGGAATTACCTTTTTATTAAATAAAACTGTTAATAGGTTCTTCAATAGGAATTTTTCCATGCCAAAATGAGAGCCAATCAATTACTGAAGTGGTCCCAAGTATCAGAGAGCTAGTTCCCCCCCCTCTTTCTGTTTTTATCATCTCAATCGAAGCTTCGACTCTTTCTCTGCAACCGAATTCCAATTGGAATCAGTTATCACTAAAAAGAAATGACTTTGATACTCATGTGGCGAAGTAGTCAATAATTTTTTTTTTTATCAAAGTGGCAACACTGTTTTGCCATGCCACATTTCGTATGCGTAACTGCAGTTGCACTAAATCAACTAGCCACATATTTATTTACTTGCAACAATTCGTTTGCAATGTTTTCCTCTACACTCTAGTATGTAGTTTAGAGTGGCCAAACAGTTTAAGTGTGCTTTTGTTGTTGTGACAACAGCAACTCGACTTGTGCCCAGCTTGTGCGGCGCATAACAACTTGAGGCTGTCGCTTGAATATTGATCAATCAGTGTTTTGTGTTGTGCTTGCTCGCGCGCTACTTTAAGGATGCTGCTGTGTACGCATATATTATTATATATGTATGTAGTATTGTTGTTATTGTTGTAGTGCATAGCTGTTCCTGTTGTTACGTTGTTGTTGTTGTTGTTAGTGTAGCTATGAATGACAACAATTGCCGGCATGTTGGCTGCGGCATTACTTTAACCATTTTTGGTAGTTGCTAAATGCACACCGGGGCACATGCGAAATTACCATTCTATGAGTAGCAGCACTACGACAACTACAACAACAACAATCATAGCAACAGCAACAACAACATGTCTAAATGGAAAATGATGATGCGTTGCTTGGTGAATGAAATGTTGCGTCTGTTGTTGCGCGATTCATAAAAATGTATTTCTCATTGCAACGCCATTCAATTGAAGTTTACCTGCTGTTGTTTGGATTCTGACAGAAAATACGAGTGCTGCCAAGTTTGAAAATTACTGGCGCAAGTAAACACCAATGGTACTCAAACTGAAAACAAATATGAAACCCTTAAGTGGTGAAATAACACTTTGAAAATTTATAAATTTCTCAAACATTGCAAAAAAATAATAATTTTTGCATTTTGGGTGTGTTTGTATATTCGTAAATTAATTAAATTTCACAAATCAATACTATCGATTGCCTGCTGATCGAAGTCCAAAAATTTCAATGTCAAAACGAAAACTAAGCAAATGGTTTTCTACTTAAATGTGAGCCCACCACAGTGAAAATCCACCAAATTGTACTCAACAACAATGTTTCAGTAGAAATTTTATAACTGCAAATTTGTTGTTGATCATTCACTTTTTGACTTATTGCATTTCTGCCAAACGTGTCTAATTCGTTGATTAGATTTTTATTTATTCGTTCAAAAATTGACAGATTTCTCGAGCACATGAAATAGTTCTGAATGGAAACATGTGGCAAATTTTGCGAAATACCTACTTAATTTAATCACGAGATGTACTTTCACACATGCACACACACTTAAATATGCATGTATGTATGTATGTGTATATGTTGAATACGTTACAATTTATTTTGATATTTGATGCGTACTCGAAAGTGATTAGATTTTGTAAATTATGCTTCATTTAGGCATATTTGGTTCAATAAGTTTCTGTGATCTATTCAGTTCTTCTGGTCATACTCACTTGAATTAAGTTGACTGATGAATTTATGGTAAATAGTAAATACATACATAAAAATGGAAGTTGATTAATTTGACCTGCTATGTTGGCAATCACGTTGTTGATGTCTCACATACCGCTTTCAGTAGTGCGAATATACTAAAGAGAACGATTAGCGGATAAGCTGCTAAGATATTTTAAACTGATTTGTGGCCAACACTGCTCAAACTTGCCTAATTTCAAATCCAATTTCAATGTACCTACAATCATACCACTTACCACTTTTGGTCATTCTTTAACATTTTCTGACTCATATTTATGGAATTTACTTGAAAAAAAGCAGTGCCTAAAAGTATGCAAGCATGAAATTTTTGGGAAAAAAATTTTTGCTTGTAGCGGGCATCTACGTAAACCATTACCCACTATTTTTTCAATTTGAACGAGGAACAGCTCGTTTGGTTTCGTAGAATTTCACACTCCAACAATAAAGACATAGGTTGCATACTTTTAGGCACTGATGTCTACTACAGCAACCACTCTTGAGGGTTAAAATTCTCTGCTAAAATTCTGGCACTAATCTTTAAAGTGAGCGATTAGTCTCTTAAGTCTACAGTTGGCTATAATTCAATATGCATAAGAAAATTGTATATGTGTAGCATACTTATAGGGGATTAAATAAATTTCAGTTTTTGTAGCATACTTTTAGGAGTTCAAAAATACCGGTTCGGTTACGATTGGATACAATTGGTGTGTCCAAAAGACATGCTCGAACAAATGTGAACAGTGCAGAAAATACAAAGTGATCAGAGCTGGCATAAGTCACATCCTCTTTGCGCCTCATCCCGGATGCATTCTAGACTCAGCGCATTTTTTGCTCGGATACGAGATAGTGTTTTAATCTGTGGTGAAACTATAGTGCCACTTTTTAACTGATTACATATGCAATGCCAGCAGTGATTCGTGCTCATGCAAGGTATCAGAACATAACAATATAAATCTACCTTGAAGCTTATGTAAATTGAGAAAGTATTGAAATCAAAATTTAAAATTTCAAGTATCATAACTCGAGTTCACACAATAGCCAAAAGATTCACAGCCAACAATTTACAGCCACTAACAAATATTTACTCTACTCTCCCGAATGTTTTTTAAGAGTATCATTCAAGTCCTTTAATTTACATAATTCTGTTGAAATATTAATTTCAAAATTTTCCCTTAAGACAACAATAGCATTAATGAACGCACAAGGCATTGACACTTGAAAAGTGAATGGGTGTGGGAAAATATATCAAAAACAGAAAGGAATGTATGTAAGTAAAATGAAAAAAATATTAATAATTTATATGCGGCACAATATAAAATGAAAAAATTAAAGAATTATGGTCAGTATGAGTTTAATTTTCAATTAAGTCAAAAAGAAAAAAATATGCATTTGAGCTTCTTAGTTTTAGCAAACTAATCGGTTAGTGAATGAAATAATTTTTCTATCTCTTTCTACCATAACTGAAATATTGGCATGCAGGAGAAATTATTCAAATAAATAAATTTAACAATCTAGGTCAAGAGCACGAATGACGGGAAAGGAATGAGTTGCAAATTTTGCAAAATTTTGTTGCGAACTGGCTGTTGTGGCGTCCATTTGACGGTATCTGAAAACCTTCCGAAAATATTTCGCACTGTACTGCAGACATGCTTATTTGTATTTCCGAGAAATAGCAAAGTTTAAAATTCCTTTTCCTTAAATTTTCATGGTAACTATAAATTTTGCATCTTCATTCAAATAAAACAAATTTATTATTTCTAGGTATGTGTATTAGGGTGATCCATACTAAACTAGAGGTGGGATTTTAATCCAATAAAAAAACTCGCAAACACTCGCACTCATTGTCCCCCACCCTCCGTCATAGAAAAACCTTTTCGAAATCCCTCCCGCCTAGAGTTGCCTGCAAAACATTCTTCTTCATAATTATTAAACAGACTTATATACATACATAACATATGGTCAAATCTAGCAGTACTCGTACATACAATGCTGCCAAATACATTAGCAACAAAGTAGTATTTTCTGCATTTCACCATTACCATTAACTCGTTAAAAGTTTTTGGCATAAATTTAAATTTAATTCACACCTGCAATACGTATTTTTCTCACACATCTGTGAATAATGAAATGCTTCAAACAGTGCCGCTAATCACTCTCTAATTGCATTAGTGAAATAAAGAAGAAGAAGGAAAATAATCGAAGAGAAAAATTAGTAAAATGAACTTGTATTTAATTTAAACAAGAAATATATTTACAAATTTTTCAATTATCCAAATATATAGCCATTGATCTTAAGCGCTCTCTAAAATACAGAGTTTTTTTACAACTCAACCCTATTTGTCTCGTTCTCTAGTTAATTCAGTGCTTCCAAGTTTTGTGATACAGTCTTAACAACTTTTTTTGCAAACTACTTATCTTACTAACATTTTTTACAGACTATTTTATTGACTCTTAGCAATGGGCCTTTTTTTACACACATATTTTTCTGCGTTTCGGGTTAAAAAAATTTCCATGGTCAATTGCATATAATGCATAAAAAAGTTTGGCAGCACTGCTACTCAAGTTTCAGACGAGCGAATAATGGGAAGTGGATCAACATACATACATACATACGTACATACATATATTCTCTCTGCTGACATTTCGTTTAATATTATGGGATGATAAAACATATTGCAGAAGTCGGTTAACTCACTGTCACATAAAACTTGGCAGCACTGATTTTATTTAGCACTATTTCAATTGGCAAACGATGCTTAAACTATATCTTTTTTCTCAGATAAATCAACTTGAAATATTTAGATGAAAACAGAAGGGTCCGCCCGCTAAAAAATTATTGCCTTGATCCTCAAAACTATGGGGCAACGGTTGCAAAAAACAACAACAACATGACGTTGGTACCACAATGATCCACAACCACTTGCACTATATTTCTTAACGATCTTTTCGTATTGTAGAATTCTCACAACTCGTCTCAACTATCGACATTTTGTTCGTCTTTTTGTGCTATTGGACGCTGTGGGTGGTGTGCGTATCATCATTTTCTTAATGACCCATCAAATTGTTTACAAGGCAATACTTGCAAAATTGCAATTAGAAATGTTCAACAACAAGCAAACAACAACACAAAAAAAAAATAAAAATAAAGAAATAGCAACAAAATCAAAGTTTATGCGCAAAAATAAAGTAAAACCTCAGGAATGACAACTTCATCATCATCACCAACAGCAGCAGCATCAGCAGCCTCCAAGAAACGAGAGCCACGTGCACAGCATTGAACGAGCCAAACAACAAATTACAAGCCAACCAACAGCTACTAACTAAATTTGTGTGAAAATCAATAGAAATATTTGTTGTTGTTGAATTCTAACATTTCTGACCTCCGTAAAATCACTAATTTAGTACATTTTGTTTACATTTTTATTGTTGTCTTTTTTGGTTTTTGATTGCTGCAGCTGCCAAGCGTGAAATGTAGCCGAAGATTTTTGAGAAACCATCGAACGATTTGTTTCAGATTGGCGTGGTATTTAGTGCATTCAGATGCCAGAGAAGATTGCAGAAAAGCTGTGCAACATCAATGTGGAAATGAAAAGGACAATTTATGATAATCAGCGTGTTTAGCAGTGCATTGGCATCGGGTAAGGAAAATAATCTTCGGTCCAACTGTTTGCTCATTTCTCAGCACTGCGATTGATTAGCATTTTAGCTTGTTTCCGGTGGATAAATGGAATTTAGATCAATTTTTTAATTTCTTTTAAAATTTACAAGTGAATGATTTCAAAATTCGAATTATAGAGGCCAGCTAAGAGTAGGAGGTCGCTGTAAATTATCCGTTGGTTTCTTTTGTAGAACTAGTAATATATATAATAATCCCTTTAAGAGTTCAGGGACTAATTTCAAAACTCGAGGTCCTCAAAACTATTAAAAAGTTCAAAAAGTTTTTTTTTTTAATTTTTTGGTTTATTTTCCAAGCTAGTTAAGGACAAAGTAGTAAAATAATTTTACGTGACAAAAAAAAATTGGAAAAAAATTTTTTTTTAATTTTTTTGGTTTCTTTTTCAAAATTAGTTAAGAGACCAGTTATTAAAATATTTTTTTCACAGGAATTTGTTTTGAATTGTCCATAATTAACTGACATAATTCCAAGTTTCGTTAAGAGATCACTTAAGAAAATATGCCTTACAAAGAAAAATTTTTTTTTTGTTTCTTTTTAAAAACTAGCTAAAAGACCCCATAGGAAAATACTACTTACAAAAAAAAAATATTTTCATTTTTTTGGTTTTGTTTTCAATACTAACTAGTTAAGAGCCCAATTAGGAAAATAATTATTTCACAGGAGAATGTCGAAAATTCTTAGTGGCAAATTTCCAAGTTTTGAAAAAAAAAATTATTTTCAGAACTAGTGAAAAGAACAGTTAGGAAAATATTTCCTAAATAGGAATTTTGCCGTAAACTATCTGTAATTAAGTAAAAAAACCTCAAATAAAAAAATTGTTCATTATAATTCTTCTTGTATTTAGTCGGTGTGATTAATCGATTAAATAATTTTTTATTTTTAAACTATTCTGATTAATCAAAGATATTCACTAATCAGGCGGCCATTCCCAATTTTTCTGTAGTAAAGATTTCAATTAACCAACAAAATGTGATTAATCAAATTAATAAGATCATATTTTAATTTAATCGAAATGTGATTAATCGGGATATTCATAATTTAAATTAATCGGTAATTAAAATTTTCTGATTCATAAATTAAACAACTGACTTGTTCGATTAATTCATTAAACGCAAATATCGAATTTTATTCTATATTCTGTAATAAAGATTATAATTTCAATTAATCACAATGTGATTAATCAAGTTAATAAGATCATAATTTAAATTAATCGGTAATGAAAATTTTCTAATTCATGAATTACTCAACTGACTTATTCGAAAAGGGAAATAAGGCACACTGCAAATGTAAATAACAGCCATAGGCTTTGAAGTACCAGTAGTTAGTATGGTCAACTCAAAAAATGGTTTTCACTAATTTCCAATAATTTCAACATCAGAGTGAAGGTAGCCGATTTTGATAATACTCACATAAATATTATGAATTTACATTTTGTGTATTCAAGTTTGAACTAGTCGATTTGAATAAATACAAAATTTGATGAAGCGCTAAGCGATTAATTGCCAAAACGCGAGTGTTTTCATCGACATCGAAGCAATTTCACAAAAAAAAAAAAACAAAAAAAAAAAAAATCAGAATTGTTGGTGCTATATAGTGATATGTGGGCGACGCTATGTCGATCGGAATAATTGTGCGCGCTAATCACTGCCACTGACAGCTGCCAATACGTACACAGCACGCGTTGCATGGCTTCCAGGTGGCCCCCACGATAATAATAGCGAATTTTGCGAAAAGTGCTAAATAATTAAATGAAATAAAACAAAAAAAAAAGGAAGTGAAATAAGACCAATTTTACAAATAAGTGAACATAACAAAAGAAACAACAGCTACAACAACAACAACAAAATTATTGAAAATTATGGCGCAGCAAAGTACTAAATTAATTGCCATTGAAACGTGTGAGAGATGCACTGAGTACCACAAAGCACTCGCGCGTACTACAAACAACAACAAACTACAACGATCTTCAGACACAAGCATTGCTGGAGATTAGCCAAAATAATTTGTGTTGTCGGCGCACATGAATGTTTCAAACAGCACCACACAAAAATATGTGAATGTAAATAATATCAATTTCGTAATTAATTGAAACAAAATAATGTGATAATTCATTAAATCGCGTAAATTTGTAAGCGTTTTGCTTTGGTATGCAAGGTTTATGAGGTATTTAAGATTTCTAATAAATTGCTGTAACTTTAAATTATACGAGAACAGAGGGTGATTGCGAGTTTGTGCATGCTCTGCGAAGTCAATGGAAAAGTTACTACCATAAAACATTTCAGGAAGCGGAAGAGACTCAAGAGAGGACCGATGACAAGAGAACTGAGAAGGACTCGCCTGTATAGAGCTATGTTCCAAAGTTGAAATCCCTAAGAAGCTATATAGAGCTCCTTAACAATTGGAGAGTTCAGTCCTCTCTCGATGAATAATTATTACTCTTGAAAAGACTCTAAGATCCAAATCAGATTTAATGAGTATTCGAGAGAAAGTTATTTCGGAGAATATCGACGGCTGAGTAGGAGATCACCCTGTTTCGAAACATTTTTTAAAACGCCCTAGTTCAGAAGTTTTTTTTTAATAATTCATTCCAATATTTTTTTCAAAACACACCATCTTTACCGAAAATGTTTTGGATTTTCGTTCATATAGGGCGTTCCTTCAATATTTTGATATTACTTCCAGCAGTCAATATATGAATGTATGCCATATCTCAAAAAAAAAAAAACAAAAAACAACAACCTGTTCTTCTCGGTCTACTAATTGAAAAAGTCCATGTTCTATCTACAAGTTGAATGATTTCTTTGAAAATGAACCATTACACCTGATTTGTATGAACTTATTCAACCATTCATCCATTCAGGCATTCAACTTGAAAATGTATTAATTTTAAAAGAGATTATGGAAAAATTCAAAAACATTATTCTAGTTGTTAGAAATGTAAGCAGGTACATGTTACATAATGGATCACTTACAAGAGGTGGCAAATGAGTTAGAGATGGAACTAATTAAAAAATCGTCATTAAATCCGGTATCGAAGAGGCCACAATGTTCACCAAAGCCGCGTGTAAGTGGATGGTATTTTCGTGTATGATATTGACTTATTATCTTTATTTTTTACCCAAAACTAAATTCTATTATTCAATTGAAAAGTTTTTTAAAACTTTCAGCTAGAGCTTGACTATGTGAAAACTTTTCTTTTTTTTTTACTTAATTTATAATTTTCAAAATCGCACAGCACAAACAACACGTCTAGACATTTAAACAAATTTTCAAGTTGCAAGAAGGAGAAAAAGGGAAAAATCCAAACAAAGAAGAGCGCACGTGCTCATCGGCACTTCAGTGAAAAACTCTAACTAACACAAAAAGCTACTGGTTGCCAACTGGTTCATCATGTTCTAAGTTGAATAAGGTTGGAGACGTGATTTTTTTCTTTATTTTTTTTTATTTTACTTTATTTTGTTTTATTTTATTTCATTTTATTTTATTTTATTTTATTTTACTTTATTTTATTTTATTTTATTTTATTTTATTTAATTTAATTTAGTTTAATTTTATTTTATTTTATTTTATTTTATTTTATTTTATTTTATTTTATTTTATTTTATTTTATTTTATTTTATTTTATTTTATTTTATTTTGTTTTATTTTATTTTATTTTATTTTATTTTATTTTATTTTATTTTATTTTATTTTATTGTATTTTATTTTATTTTATTTTATTTTATTTTATTTTATTTTATTTTATTTTATTTTATTTTATTTTATTTTATTTTATTTTATTTTATTTTATTTTATTTTATTTTATTTTATTTTCTTTTATTTTATTTTATTTTATTTTATTTTATTTTATTTTATTTTATTTTATTTTATTTTAGTTTATTTTATTTTATTATATTTTATTTTATTTATTTTATTTCATTTTATTTTATTTTATTTTATTTTATTTTATTTTATTTTATTTTATTTTATTTTATTTTATTCTGTTTATTCATCCTCGTAGTCGATTAGTTTATAACTAGTTGGCTTTAATGCTGTGCAGCTCCACACACGTACACATACATACTTAAACGCGTGCGAGTAAGCTTTTCAGCTTTGCTTTTAGCACGCTTACGCTTTTGATGTTGATTAATTGAGATTCTTGTTGATTGATTTTTATTGGAAATATTGATAAAATTTAATTGAATTAAATTAGCATGAAAATTTTCACGCGAGTTTGGTTCGTATGGCAAATGCAAATTCAATAACCGTGAGTTGTATTTCAAAAAACGCAAAATTTACTTTGGTATAACGTGCACCCTAATGTCTGTATTTAGACCTGCGCGGGGTTTCTTTAGTTCTCCTTTTGGGTGTTTCACATTTTTTTGGCGATACAATTTTTTAAATGAAATTAAACAGAAACCAGACGTTGTACAACATCAAAACAAAAAACTTCAATAACCCTGCAGTCAAACCAACTAGTTGTAAGCTAATTCCCAACTGGTCACAAACATTATTTTCTTATTATCAGCTTGTGTTTTTAAAAAGGCAATGTCCTACCAAATCTCAATTGCTAGATTTTGGTCATAAACAAAACCCGTCTTATACTATTAAAAATAGATTAAATTTGAGTTCAAACTTTTTATGGGTTTAACTTTTTATGCAGAAAATAGCAAAATCCATCAAATTCAAAAGCTCATTTCATGTTTTTCCAGCACTGAAAATATCTGTACAACTTTGGTCCTTCTCAGCCTAGTTTGATACTAGTCGGAAAATTCCAGTTGTATGACGGTATGTTTCCTAACCAGTTGGGTGGTTCACTATGGGGAATTCTGGGCGCGTGGGTGCACTTCTCTTGCAGTGCCATTTTATTCGTAATAAAATTTTTCACTTGCTGTGACTTGGTATCTTTTTTTTTGCAAAAACAAATATTAGCAAACGCTTTCCGAAAATTTATTTTTCAAAAGAATTTTGAATGTACCTACGAAATCACGTTGTTTTAATTAGGGGAAAATGCAAAATTGTTTCCATTTTATTATTAAAAGCATTTGTTTTGAAATAAATTTAGTTTCATAGAAAAAATATATATATGTATATTTTTCCAAGAAAAAACAATTCATACATTTTATAACAAAATAATTATTTAAGATAAGTGCGCTGACTCATTCTGTTCTGAAAAATAAAATTGCCAAAAAATATATTCTACCTCTTTAGTGCTCTTTAGAGGGTTATCTTTGAGACTACTCTCAGCTCATTCATCATCTATGTAAATCCTAATTCTTCTGAGTGATTTCAAAAGTTTGAGCGATTGTTTTTTTGATGATTTTAAAAGATTTCCTACAACCTTCTTTTTGTAAATACATACATATCAGCAAAAAATATTCAAACTAAATACATTCAAGTGGTTACGCAGCTACGTTGGTGGCCACTTTACGCTTCATCGGTCTTTGCCAACAACGCAAAACTACAAACGAGACACACATAGAGATCTAGGAATACAACTACAAACACTCGCAACACCCTCTTACCCTCATACATACATACATACATACAAACATATGTACACACTAAATGTGGAGTAAGGCAAGCGTTTTGTGATTAGGCGCTGACAGATTTTATATAATCACACGCCCCTTTTGATGTGTAGCGTGTAGCAATAACATAACATAAATACTTACTCGTTTGTTGTATGCAAACACCTTCAACTCAACACGTTGTGTATGCTGTTGCATGCAACATACATACATACAAGCGTACTTATTGCTTTTGTTTATACATTTATGGACACTGATGTATTCAAACAAAGCCGCAAAACATACAAATAAATGCCAATTTATTAGCCAAAACTGAAATGTGAGTAGCATTAAATAAACAATCTCAGGCAGCAACAAATACATACATACATACATATGTACATCAATATATAGAGCATAGAAAATTTTCAAATTTCGTGTAGTGCAACACTAATTTATGGAAGCTTGTTGATGAAGTTTAATTGCTTTATTGACAGATTGACAATCTAGCGGCGCTTACATGAAAAGGACGTTTGTATGATGTTGATGAAGTGTTGATGGTGTTGTATGTGTTTTCGTTTGGTGAGAAGTTTAGAGGGAAAATGAAATTCTTTTTGGATCTGAAAAGAATTTTTTTTTAGTTTAATCACCAAAAATAAGATTTTGACTCCAAACTTGTAAAATTAAAACACATACACTTTTTTATCGTTTTTATTTTTCATAACTGTCAATGTCACTGCCACAGTCACAGAATCGCTGTCACTGTAACGTGTTCCATTTATCGTATCACTGTTACTTAAATTCATTTTCACCTTAATTGTCGCCTTCTTTTCCCTGTCAATGTCGCTTTTATCTTCTTTATCGCTTCCCCTATCAGTACCAGCTATGACCACTCTCACATCCTATGTCACTTATTCCATCACTGTCACTGTTATCTCCACAGTAACTTCCGGTATGATATCACTGTTTCTTCCACTGTCACTGTCATAGCTACCTCCACTGTCACTTGCTCTATCTCTGTCATTTTTTTCTTCCTATCACTGTCACTGTTACTTCCATTGTTACTTCTTCACTGTCGCTTCTAATTTCACTTCATTAGGCACTTCCCCTACAACTTACACTTAAATCTTTTCTTCCTCTCTCACTTGCACTTAAAATGATACTTTTCCTATTACTGTGAATTCTCTTTATTACTAAAATACTACTGTCCCGTTTCCTGTAAGTTTCCCCCTCACTAAAACAGACTTCCTACATCATGAACTGTTACCTCCACAGTCATTTTCACTTTCATTATTCAAACTCTCTTCACAAATCACTGTCAGTGTTACTCCCACTATCACTTCCTCTGTCACTGTTACTTTATTCACCACTTCTTCCATCCGTGACTGTTACTTCTACTCTATCCATCACTTACCTTATCCCTTTCACTGTCGCATCAACTTTAACTTCCTTGGTCCCTCCTTCGCAATTACTCCCTTAAAATGTCACTTCTCCTATCGCTATAAATTTCTCTATTACTAAAAAAGGTAGCCTTCAGTTCAGTAATCAATTATAATGCATTACCTTTTAATTACAAAGTGAGGTTATGTTCACATACTCCATATAGATATTAAGTAGTATAATTTGTGAAATCTAAATCAAGACCATAGTTCCAGAACAATTACTTGACTGAGAGAAGTAAGTTTCCCCATCACTAACCAAAAACACCAACACAAAACAAAGAATATATGTACATTTTTATTTAAATACATTTTTAGTTTAATCAATATTTTGTTTATTCACACCACTCAACAACCACTTAGCGAATTAAATTTTCAATAAACTGTTTGAAAATTATGCACTCGAAAACTAAACAAGAAAATAAATCCAAATTTTAGCAACTAAGGAATCATGCAAATCAATATCAAGCAAGTGTTTTAATGAGTTCAAGGTAGTTCAGGCAATATAATATTCTACTCCGAACAGAAAATCACTTTTATCATCATTGGCACTTGTTTGTATTTAATTTAGAGGTCACAATATATTTATTCAGATAAATATACAAAAGCAAATGTGTACGGATATACAAATAGTAAGTCTGAGGAGCAAACTAAAAGAGGGATCCAAAATAACTGTGAAAATGAAATAAAATAAAATAAAATAAAACAAAATAAAATAAAATAAAATAAAATAAAATAAAATAAAATAAAATAAAATAAAATAAAATAAAATGAAATAAAACAAAATAAAACAAAATAAAATAAAATAAAATAAAATAAAATAAAATAAAATAAAATAAAATAAAATAAAATAAAATAAAATAAAATAAAATAAAATAAAATGAAATAAAGCAAAATAAAAAAAAAATAAAAAAATATAACATAAAATTAAAATAAAATAAAATAAAAGAAAAAAACTAAAATAAAATAATAAGCAAGTTGCGTCATAATTCTTCTTCGCTTCAGAAGCCGCAGTGATAAGCTGAAAAATTTGTCAAAGATGTTAACATTTTTTTGCTAAAAGAAACTAATATTTACATAATTTTAGTCACATATTTTTAATCGGTTGAGAGTTATCCTGGAGCTAAGATGTACGCAATAATTTATACTTGCAGATTTTGTATTTACAAAAAGTTGTCTGATTGTTGATCTATTCTTCTACGTTTCGAGCATCCCTATAAGTGGTTTTAATTTTGACGAGTGTGTTATACTACGTAGCGTTTGAACAAAACGCAAACTGGTACAACATGTTTGATGTAAAAAAAATCAAGCAATTTTCAAAGTAAAGAACCTACAAAAACGATAACCTGATGTTAATTTATTTTTATTTTATTTTATTTTATTTTATTTTATTTTTTATTTTATATTATTTCATTTTATTTTATTTTATTTTATTTTATTTTATTTTATTTTATTTTATTTTATTTTATTTTATTTTAGTTTATTTTATTTTATTTTATTTTATTTTATTTTATTTTATTTTATTTTATTTTATTTTATTTTATTTTATTTTTATTTTTTATTTTTTTTATTTTATTTTTTATTTTATTTTATTTTATTTTATTTTATTTTATTTTATTTTATTTTATTTTATTTTATTTTATTTTATTTCATTTTATTTTATTTTATTTTATTTTATTTTATTTTATTTTATTTTATTTTATTTTATTTTATTTTATTTTATTTTATTTTATTTTATTTTATTTTATTTTAATTTATTTTAACTTACCACTCTTGTGAATATTTCTTGTTAAGCCATGCAGCATTTGCTTTATTAGGAATGGAGTACTTAAAAACGTCAGTTAAGTCACCTGAACTGGCACCAAGGTATACAACTTATATTGACTTTGGTTTAGAAATCCTCTTAAATGCACTCAAAAGCTCATTAAAATGTTAATTAATGCGTAAGTGCGTTCAACTGATCGATCATCTATGGAGGAAGCAGGCACTACAACCGATCGGCTGAATACAAAGCAGATAAATACCTAGATACAACGATGAAAAAAAAAACGGATAAATGTAAGGCTGCCTGTGAGTGGATCTAGGGCTGCATTGGTATGAAGATTAAGAAATGACAAAAATGAGAAGAAGAAACTTGTGAAATAACTTTGAAGTAAGTTCGGTTTGAAGAACGAGGCAGACGAAGACGATCTGACACGTTGAAAATATTTATATAAATTATTTGTTTGGATAGAAACTTAACGCTGCAGGAATTATTGTTAGAAATGTACCACAGACTTATGTGCAACGAGCAGCAGCATCAAAAGTAATTGAAAAAAAAAAACTTGATAATTGACCGAGTTATTAAGATGCAAGCGCATGATTCACTACTAATCTGAACGGAAGAAAGCATAATGAAGAGAAGTTAATGAAGTTATACGTGCAAGAATTGTTGTTTTAATTATCAATGAATATTTTATATAGTTTGATGTGTGGATTAAATTTATCTGGGACTTTAGCACAGCTTACGGCCTGAAAATTATAACAAGTGTATACATTTTTAATATTATTTTCTGCTTTAAATATATGTATATGTATTTGAAAAATATTTTCCTACATTTCTACAAAATATTTACTTACTTCAATTGTTGTTTTTCTTTTTACATTTCTACTTATTTTGTCTTTGTATTTCATCTTTTTGATTTTATGCCGCTCCAAGATGCGGAAAGGCGCACATCATACATTTATACTTCATTCCAACAGATATGTAAATAAACACATACATTTGTAGTTAAATATTTACTTAGTGTAGTACAAGTTGAAGGTGAAAATTGGTAAGTAAGCGCTTAAATGCTTGTTCGTATACGGTCAACACGCAAGCGCGCACACACACCGATGTACGAGTACACCCAAATAAACACCTTCGAGGAACACCTTCATTCCCTCGACATTTGTTGACAAATATTTGTATTGCGCATGCAACGTTCATAATGTGTCACTTGTTGACATTTTTTTGACAGCACTTACACCGCAAAGGCATTCAGCTACTCGAAGCTGTACTGGACTTATTGGTGATGTGTTGAATTTTAAGATGAGTCGGGTATTTCGACTTTTAATAATTCGACTTTTAATAATTAATAAAAAAATTATTAAGAAACCCAAACACAGCAATAATTTTTCGCTGCAGAAAAAATTATTAATAGGTCTATAGCTCGTACCGAACCAGGATACTTCAAATGTAAAGACCAAAAACACAAGCTTGTGGTTTGTGTAAAATCTCAATATGAAAAAAAAAATTTTTTTTATCAAAAGTCACTAATTAAATTCACATTTCTGAGAAAACAAAAAAAAAAAACATTTTTAATTGTATGTATTATATTTAAATATGTATGTATATGTATCAGAGATATAATACAAAACAATTTGAGTACAAAATTGTTGGTGAACTTAACTCTTTTTCAATTTTGAAAAGTTGAAAATTTTCTAAAATTGGAGATTCATAATTTTTTTCCGGTTTATTTTTAGTCATTTTCGAAATATTGAAAAAATAAATTTTCTAAACAAAAAAAGTCTTATTCTGAATTTGCATAACTCTCGAAAAAAAAAAAATGTTGTGACTGAAAATTTATATTTGTTCTAAAATTTTTCAAAAAATATTGAAAACAAATTGTTGTGGAAAATCAGAAAATATTTTTCATTTTCTAAAATTTTTTGTGAGACTTGAAAAGCTCTTTAGTTATATGTACTTCAAACTTTTGTTGAGGCTTTTGGATCTTATTTGCTCGTTCTTTTTTCAACTTGTTGTTAAGTCCGAACCCGGTCTCTGCTTAAAAGATCGGGTTCCTCAATTCCTTGGTTTATACATCACTATTACTAGTACATACATTTATTGATACAGGTAAGTCACTGTTCTTGGTAAATACATGTATGTATGTAAGTCCATTTTCTGTCACGATTGTGCATTTTAATGCGTTGATTTTTTAGAAGCATTTGTTTGCAGTTCTTCGGTGTCATTTCGGTAGCCAATCAATAACAAAGGCGCTTCATTCCAAAAGTGCTTGACAATTAGAGATGAAAGAATTTATTATGTAAATTTAAAGAGAGATGTAAAAACAAAACGAATTCTTTTGTAGTTTATACAAATTGTAGAATAAGTGAGAAAACATGTTAAAAATTATACGGATATCTGCAATGGGTGCGCAATGAGCAAGCACGCATAGTCCTAGATCAGATCAGTGGTTACAGCTCGCATGCTATCACCACGAAGATAGAAAGAGACTCCAGTTTGTTGATGAAATTCGTTAGACGACTTCTGATAAACAGAACTCACAACCTTATCTGAGAGAGAACTCAATGATTGAGGTTCTCACGATCTTGGCATCCCTAAAATGAAACCAATAAAACATCGAACCTTTGTCGAACCTCCTTATTTCAAAATATTACATGTTTTCTCCACAAATGGATAAATTAAAAATTTGGAATTGATTGCAACGAGCCGAAAACAAGCAACATCAAGCAAGTCATTAAATATGCATGACCAATCAACACATACTCACATACATACATACACACTAGGGATGCCAATCCTATTATAGCTTACGAAAATACCGAAATTTGTTTTATTGGAATATCGAGAACTTTTTGAGGTTATTCTTTTAGGCAGCGATACAAAGCTTCAATTGAGCGTGCAATTTTAGGTTTTTTTGAAATAGATTGTTTCTTTTTATTGGTGACTTTCTGGACTTTTAAAGATCATTTCGGTACCATAACGGGACTTTACGGGATTCTTACTAAATTGTTTTCGGGATTATTTTAGGATCATTTTGATTAGATTTTTTGACCCTTTCATTACTTACTTAATATCTTTTAGGGACTATTTCGGGACTATTTTCGAGACTATTTAGGCACTTTTGATAGGTTATTTTTGCTTTTGCCTTACTTTCTTAACATTTTCAGGACCATATCGGGACTTATTCACTATCATTTGGAACTTCTATCACATCCCTAAAATCACGGTATTGCAATAATCGAAAAATGTGTATCCCTAATTCGTAGCTCTATGTATGATATTCAGTTCAAATAAATATATGTAGGTATATACATATCTTACAAATTTATGATTGCATTGCTGAATTGTATTTGCATTTTCACTTTTTTCCGTTCCCCACTAATCGTACACGCGTTTTGATTTTGTTAACAAAGTCGCAATCGAACGATCGATCGATCGATCGACTAACATGCGGCAAGTTGGCAGACGGTTAAGCGGCGAATATGGCAACCTGCTGTGATATCCTGTGGAGCGTGCAACTGCAGTGCTACCGCAACCTCAAGTAGTTGTTTGGGAGAAGGAGGTTGCGGAACGAGTGTTTGTAGTTGCAACAACACAGAGCACATTTTAATGTTTGTATGTTTATAAATAGTTCCACGTGTATGTTTTTGCATAACCTTGACCATGTTGTGTGCAAAAATCAAAAAGAAACAACAAAGCATGGAACCAAATACAATTGAAATCAAGAAGAAAACAAAAACAATTTTTAATAATCAGCAAAGGCCAAAATCGGAGACTAGTAAATGAGCTGAAACTATTTATTTGGGCAACAAAACCAACAAAATCGAAAGCGCACCGATGCGGAAATATTTAAAATAATTAGAGATATTTGTTGCCTTGAATACATATGTACATACATATTAGCATTCCGTACGGAGGCTTTGACCTAACGAATCAGCGAGAACCGAAACTAGATTTCGAAAGTGAATTAAATGACGGTGGAGAGTTTCTTTTTATAACAAAGTTTGGTGCTGGAAAAAATTTTTTTTGAAAAAACTAAAAATTAGAAAAAAATTTACTTTGAAAGACGCAGCCTTGGAAGTAAAAAAATATTTGAAAAAAAAATATACATATTTTGAAAAAAAAAATTATTTAAAAAAAATGCAAATTTCAAATTTTCGAAAATTTTTATTTATTCAAAATCGCAAAAAATCTAAGTTTGCGATTAAGATTGGATTCAAATTCATTCATTCCAAAACTAAAAAATTTTTAACTTTTTTTTTTTATTTTTGTATGTATTTATTTACATTCCGCTAGCAAAAAAAAAATTTTCAGTGATCAGCAAAGAGTAATTTTGTGTTAACTAATTTGAAATCGACTAGTAAGTAGTCAAGAATAAAAAATTTTTTTCTCTGCCAAATTCAAAAATTCTTAATTATTTTTGAAAAAAAAAATAAATTTTGGAAAAAAAATTTTGAAAGATGCAAATTCTTAAAAAGTACCCTTCAAAACATATGTATGTATGTATGTCTAAAACTTAATTTTACTCGATTTTAAAATTTTTTAATTTTCTAAAGATTTGCGAAATTTTTTATATTACAGCAAATATTTAACAAACAAAATTTAGAGGAATGAAAAAAGAAAACATGAATGCTTTGAATTTGCACAACTCTTGATACAAACAAATTTTTTTTTTTTTTTCAAAATTTCATTTCGATTTCAATAAATTTTTATTTGTTTGCTCTAGCAGATGTTTGTTAAAGTAAAACCGCTGAAAGTTTGCTCCGTAGCTCGGCTTTCGACTTCGGGGACCTTATTCCAGTGCTCCCAGATGCAGATCACTTTAGAAATTCCAACAACAATAAACAAACCTTGCTCCCGAAGAAATAAACACAATTTGCTATTAAGCAGGAAGCAAAATAATTCAAAATGAAACTGACATTTCTGATGCATAAAATGACAAATTTCATTAAAATTTATGTCTGTGGAAATGTTTTGGAATGTCTTTTGCGATCAAAAATTTGTTGCGGATATCTTTATCACGCCTGCCAACAACACAAATTGTAACGATCGATCAAAATGCTGCAGCAAAGCGAAGTTGACAAGCCACTGATGAAATAAATACTTACACGTATACAATGAGAAAATATAAATATGAATACATTAGGGTGTGTTAATTTCATAAATTTAAACCGTGCATTAAGTCGGTCCAACAACCTTAGGAACGTGTTAATAGATATTTTCTGAATATTGAACTAAAAACAAATTAAAAACAGAAAAAAATTTAAAAAAAATTGTGAATAGTTCGCTCCACAAAGAAACAACAAAAAAATGAGCGTGAAATTCAATTCAAATGCGAGTTTGTAGCAAATAATTAATTTAACTAGAATTTAAAAATAGCACAGTAGGTGAGCTATAATTAAAACATTTTGTGGTTGGCTGCATTGAATTACACCCACACACATGCAAACACACGTACATATGTTTATATTCTTTTATATAGAAGGCAAAGTTTGGTGTACAATGGGTTTTGAGGCTAAAAATTGTGTGTAAAAAAACTATGTAAAAAGTTTTTAAATAAGAAAATAGTTGACGACCAAACAACTAATATTAAAGAAAAATTTTGTTGAAAAAAAAGCAATAAAAATAAACTAAAATAATTTTTAACCCAGTATTTACATATGTAAATACTTCGTATCGATGAGTTTTGATTTTGAAATTATATCTAGCATTTGTAATAAATTTAGGAGTTTTTAAAGTACTTTTTGCTTTGCATTTTACTATCTCATCCCACTGTGCACTTTTTAAATTGGATTCAACAAGTTTAACTACGCTGATCTACGATTTAGTTTCAAAATAGACTAGCCTATCTGTACGAGTATCGGTACACATTTTGCATGTATTTCCCAACAACAAATTGTGTAAGCTTTAATAAGAATTAAAGTTGCGATTGAATTAAAAATTTCTGAACTTGAATTGAAATTCTGAATTTGAATTGAAAATTTCTGAACTTGAGTTGTCAAATTCTGAATTTGAATTTCAAAATTCGAAATTTTAAATTCTGAATTCGAAATGAAAATCTCTGAAGTGGAAGTGTAAAGTTCTGATTTTGAATAAAAAATTTCTGCACCTCAATTGAAGATTTCTAAAATAAACTTTCAAATTTCTAAATTTACATTGTCAATTCGAATATGAATTGGAATTCTGGATTTGAATTTAAAGATTCGGAATTTGAATTGAAAATTTCTAAGCTTAAACTGACAAATTCTGAATGAAAACGAAAAATTTCTGAAACTCAATTTCAAAATTCTGAACTGAAATGAAAAATCTTCTGAACTTAATTTTTTATACCAGGAATTAAAACTGAAAACTTCTAAGCTTGAGTTGTGAACTTTTAAATTTAAATTGATAAATATTAGATTTGAATTGAAATTTTCAAAATTTGAATTTAACAATTGTGAACTAAGCTTGAAAAATTTCTGAATTATAAACTTTTGAAAAGAAATTGTAGGTTTATGAAATTGAATTGCAAAACTCTGAATTTGATTTTAAAATTTCTTATTTTGAAATAAAATGTGAGTTTAAGTACCAAATTTCTCAACTTATATTGAATATTTCTGAACTTTAGTTGTCATTTTCATAATTTAATTTGAATTTCTCGTGATTTTAAATAAAAATCGTTGGTGGGCATTGTGAAATTCTAAATATTAATTTTAATTTTTCTTAACCCTATGTCAGCTAATGTTCCATACAACCCCATGTTTATAATTTTTTTAACAATTTAAATGAGTCTCACATAAGCTAAACACATTTTTTTGCAGGTTCCTCTAGCTACCACATTTTGTTGGAATTTGCAACTGTCATTTGTCTACTTTTCCTACCGAGTACATATGTATGTATGTATGTATGTACTCGTATGTATGCACGTGTAAACACAGAAGATTGAGTGTAAGTCAAATAAATTGTGAATATCAATTTATACGCCTTGTCGCTTTCTGTGTCACACTTGTTTGCTATAAAATACTATTTTTATAACTTTTTTAATTGCATATCAATTACAGTTACTAAATGAGAGCTAATAAAAATTTACCTGATTTAGATTAGTATGGAATAAAATTTGCATACATATGTATGTGGGAAGGTGCAGAAAATATTAATAATAAATAAAAGCAAATATTTTGTAGTAAGACAAAATACAAAAGATTTAAATGAAAAATTGGGCAAAACAAGAAATTAGCTATTTATAGATTTATAATTTTCAAATTATTATTTATATAAGCCCACACGAGAGTTAATATACATACATATGTATGTGTAAACAGTTATTCACAAACAAAATGAGACAGTGCATTCTTTGGCGCATAGAAAACCAATTACTTTTATAAAGAGGGTTGCCAGCTATGAGAAAAATTAACTTTACTGTAGCGTTAGTTGGGCTTCATAAATTTTTCGGTTGTCGAACACTCATCATCCTTGTGTTGGTAGCATTATTTACATGACAAAAACTGATTGACTAGTTTTCTAAATATTTATTTTTTTTTACTATTAAAATTAAAATTAATTAAAAATTAATTTTAATATTTTATTGTTTGATTTAAGGTGTCATGTGAAAGCGCTGAGGGCTAAGATAGAAAGCATTATATAGCTTTTTTGAAAAGGTTGCCACCTAAAAAAAGACTTTATTTGTGTAATTATTAAGATTTAGCATTTCAGTTTAGTGTCAGTTGGCTTTATAACAAATTTCAACATCTATGATATTTCTGGAAAGGGTTGCCACCTTTCAAAAATTCTTCTTCACTGATAGTATATTCGATATTAAAGCTTTTCTTGCCATATCCAAGGAATTAATATATTGTCTCAATTATAAAGGTTTCCACCCGATCAAAAATAAATTTCAAGTATAATATGGGTGACGTGTCATAATGTCAATGGAATTAATGTCAATTACGTTAGATCTCATAAAGTTTACTTTTTTTTTTGCTTTACAAAGTGAAATAATGTCAATGACGTTAATTCTCATAAAATTTTACATTTTTCCACTATTACAAAGTGACTTAACGCCAATGACGTTAAGTCTCAAAATAATTTGACATTATTTCTCTTTGCAAAAGCGACATTTACTCGATTCTGGAATACCAAATAATATCAGTGACATTAATTCCATTGACATTATGTCACGTCACCGTGATATACAAGGGATTAACTTGTAATTGTCACTTTTAAAAATCTGAAATGCCACCTTGAAAAAAATTTCTTTTCAATGAATTTGAACACATAAAGTATTTTTAAACTGGCAGCATTCAGGAAACCCCTAAGTGGGTATTGCCACTCAGATGTGTCTAGACAACGGAATAAATTGGACTGTACCCTACTCACTTCTATGAGCTCAATGTAAACCCTTGAAGTAGAGATTTTTCAACTGCTCGCTGGCTAAATATACTATTCTTTTCATTTATTTTATTTCTGCTCTTAGGAAGTTTAAAAGAAGCCAAACTATGGATTCTTCAAGATTCCCCTTCATTCATACCCTCAGTCGGTTGACACAGCAACAAATCCTACAACCTTTAAACCCATAAATCATTATCATCAGTGTCAAAAAATTGACCGTGAAATATAATCAGCTAAA